>JAXISO010000086.1:0-155891 GCA_036785465.1 Colletotrichum agaves | reverse complement strand
AGGTGGCAGGATGAGATCAAGTCGGATACCTGGGGCCGTCTGGGTGCTGAGTGGCATCTCCTCCTGCCACCTCGTCTTCTTTCCGATACTCCAGCAGAGTCTCAGAGGTCAAATGGACATGATAAGGAATTGAAATGATAGAGTGAAATAATCGATGAGACGCCGAGCCAAGATAATTTAGGTAAACTTTCGGCTGCGTCCTGAACACGAAAGTAAATCAGGTCTGAGTACGAGGATTCTCAAATCCGGCTGTCTCCTCAAAAAGATGTTCGCCTTCGACTACTCCATAATTCTCAAAAGATTCCCTCCCCCATCCTCAAACGTGGGCTGATGGCAGCGACCATCCTTAGTAAGCTTTTAAATACAACATTCTTCGTGCCGATTGCATGGCCTCGTCATCCTCGTACATGTCGATGGCGGTGATGCGGCGGAGGACATTGACGTAAACGTGTGAGTGTTCGCGACCGCGGAAAAGTTCCAAAACACATCGGTCATACGGGGGATCTCTCCAGAGAGGCTTCAAAGTCTGCAGCGGCTGGATTATTTTGCCACAGTGATCCAGGTGAGTTGCGATATCACAGCTGCTGTGACGAGAATAAGCCATGTCCTCAGGAATGTCGACCATCAATGTATGGATTTCGTTCTCGCCCAAAACCGGAGCCAGTATATCAGAGCTAGCTGGGGAACGGGGCGACTCCATATGTTGGTTGTCACTGGTGTGATCAGGGCTAGAGATCATCTTCCCGGCAGAGGTGAGCTTTTGCTGATCCGTGACACCGGAGCCGGAGTTGGTAGATTCCTTCTCCTCCACGGCCCTGTCGCCAACCCCAGTTGATTGTGAGTAGAAAAAGTTGGTGCTATCCATGGTCAGAGATAACTCCCACTCGAACATATCCAAGAAGGACCCAGCTTCAGCTTTGACGTCTTCGTACTTGACCGCAGGGCTGAGAGGAATGAAGTCTTCTTGATCCATGATGTCTGATTCCGCGACATTGGGGTCTGCAGAATCTTCGTCCATCATTGTTTCATCGAATCCATCGGCCGTGGATGTCTGGACTTGGTCCAATACCTCGAGAGACGGTTTCTGCACAACTAACACGTCAACTTCGGCATTGTCCCGCAAGCGCTTCTTGGGTGGTGACGTCTCGATCTCGTCCCGTGGAAGACCTCGAACATCAGGAGATTCTTCTCGGTGTCGCTTCTTGACAGGAGGCTGCATGTCACCCCATGGCGAAAGTCTCCCATCCGAATCCTCTTTTTTTGAACGATACGGAAGCTTTGGCTGCTGGCTATTGGCTGTGCTGTTGTTTTCAACAGATTTCCTTGCGGGGTGGGATGGCTCTTTGATTGTACTGGGATCGGGCCGGTATGAATCAAGCTGACGATATGTATCTAGTCGGGGCCGTCGAACGATCGGATCAGCGTTGCTTCCAGAGCGTTGAGGACCTCGTCCAATCACACCACGTCTGACTTCAGGAGACGCCGAACGGCTAGGTAAGTATCTATCCGTAGGACGGTATCTATCCGTATGAGACTCGATGTATCGGGCCCTCTCCTCGCTCATGTGGTCGTAGCGAGCGTTGGAGGGTCGTGCAGGAGACATGTATCTGTTTCCTCGCTCACAACTAAGGTCTCTTGACTCGCGTATGCAGTCCCTTGGATCCTGAAGATACGCTGTGGTAATAGGGGATGACGTCAATTGTTTGATAGATCCAGATTGAGACTTTTGCTTTGGGCGCGGCGTGTAATTCAGCTTCGTCCTCAAAGGTGCCGACCCCTTGTGAGATCGATTCCCATTTGACTCAGCGGGACCGGATGAGTTCGATCTAGGGCAAGCAGAAATGAAGTGAGTCTCGGCTTCACCACAGAGACGACAGATATAACCTTTTGGAGGAGGGCAGTCGAAGTTCGGGTTGCCATTCGTCTTGCAATTCTGTATGTAATGGCCTAATACATGATCTGATTAGTTGCCTGGCAAACTGCGATGGTCATCGTGAGATGTACCTGGTACTCCGCACCGCTTGCAGAGGTAGCTCGACGGAGGCACGCCCTTCGGCGACACTGAAGGAGTGGAAGTCATGTTGTTTTTGGACCTTTTTTTTTCAAGCCGTTCACGAAGAACTAGGTCGTGTTTTGCCTCGTCAAGAGTGGTGCGACTACCCTGCGAATCCGACTGCGGTATGACGGGCACATGCAATGGGTGATTTAGTTCCTTGACGGGTCTCGTCGACGACGGATAGCCTTCTTGCGGAGAAGGTGCGATAGAGGAGGTAAATCCTGGAGCACGGAATTTGCTGTAGTTGATCTCGATATCGCGCTTGGCGAAGTTGAATTCCCGTTTGCCCTCGGGATGATCTCTGATGTACGCTTCTCTGTGTCTCCAAAAAGCGCCGATTACCACTCCCTTGTCGTACTTCCTGGCGCTCAAGAAGTCGCAACCCCTGCGAATTGTAAGAGACGTATCGAGGCAGGAGTTGTAGCCAAGCTTGGAAACCTGCGTCGATAGCCACTTTGTATAGATGTCGAGGAGCTTGCATTCATTGATGAGTCGAGGACAGGAGTTATCCAACTTGTCCTCTATCTCTTTTTGACTAAGGCTTGGAAGTTGTCCAGGCTCGATGCCCATGGCGGCCAGCTCGTCGCTCGACATTGCAATGTTGCAGGAGGGTCTGGCGCAAAATATGAGAAAGTCCGGTGGAAAGAAGTGCCTGTGAATGCTTTTGTTGTTGTTGTCAGTTACCCCATCATCGTGAACTTTTTGTAATTACAGGGCACGGCAGAACGAGATGGTAAACGTGGAGTGAGGCGACTGAAGCTAGGTGGACTTACAGAACGTTGGCGCAGGTGTCAGGGTCAAGACAATTGAAGTAAAAGATGAAAGAGAACTGAAACCTCAATGTCTCGTTGGTTTGAGAGGCGAAGAAGATACGGTCTGTCAAGATTTCGAGGTCGTTAATGAGGAGAGAAGAAACCCAAACTTGTAGAAGGGGTGGGAGAAGGCACAAATCAGACGGGCCCAGCCAAGTGGGATTTCACGGCAAGAACTCAACACAAGGGAGGAGCTGCGCCTAAGATGGACGTCCCCAGTTTGTTCAACACCTTCCTTGCCTGATAAACAACTGAAAAGCACTACCCAACAAGCTGCCGGGTGTCGGGTGTCTGAATCCGCAGTGGCGGGAGGCCTTCTCTTCACTTCTCTTACCTGCAAAAGGTGCCGTAAGTTTCCTTCCCGTCGTCATTTTCGCTAGTCTTTCTCAGTGGACGCGATTCACTGCCGGGCCAACTGCTCCAAGACAAGCAACACCAACGAGAGTAAGGCACCTATTAACACATTATGCCTCTCGATTCAGCAACCTAGAATACCCACTCTACAAGAAAAACGGTGGACTTGTTAAAAAGGTATGCATCCATTTCACGCCATGCCTAGACCATACCGAATAACAATGCATGCCACATGATCCAGCAACACCACATTTAAATCTGACTGACTAATCCCACGTCAAGCGGTATCCCATTCATCTCTTTAGAGCCGCAAATCTCCTCTCCAGCTCCGTGATGTCCGGTACATTACCTCCAGGGCCCTTGCTGTCGTTCTTCTTTTGTACCGCCGCGTTCATCTTCTTGTTCGGCTTCAACTCCAACGAGTTGAGAGTGACCTTAGGATGGACGTTGTCTGTCGTCATCCTTGGTGGTGTGACCGTCAAAGGGCTACTAGGTCCCCCAATCGTCCTTGGCGGCGTCGCCTTGCTGAGCTCCTCCTGCTCTTTAGCCACCTTTGTGCTATTCCCCAACGGCCCTTCAGGTATCTTGACACCGATACCACCACTGGGGCTCTCGTCATCGTCGTCGTCGTCCAGCAGGTCTGGAGGTTCTGCCGCCCGTGGTCGCTTCGGCCAGTCCACGTTGTATGCCCTAGCAATCTCCTCTAGGTATCCAATAACCAGCTCCTCCTTCGGTGGCGTGACGCTCAATTTCTTTACCACCTTATCCGACACCTTTCCGTCGGAGTTGTCCATAGCCGTAAGTACAAACTCCTTGCCGTATTTCTCGGCCAGCAGCGTCCTGACGACCTGCAGCTCCTTGATTTCCGTCTTCGGCGCCGCGTAGATAATGCTTTTGACCGCCTCCTCCAGTCCCGGATCGCACGTCGACCCTTCAAGCAGTCCCGCTCGCGCGATCAATAGTTCGCAATATAGCTCCAATATCTCGTGCAGTTCGGTCGTGATGTCGGATCGGATGATGTTTTCGACGCGGATACGAGCGGAGTCGATTTTGCCCACCTCGAGAAGCTGCGCCATCGCGCGCCGTTGAGTCTTGGACATCTGTTCGTCGCGTTGCTGTACCATGCGCAGCCGCGCAATGGCCAGCTTCAGCTGGACTTTGAGCTTCGTCTGGTGAGAGTCAGGTTAGCAAAGGCAATGTCGTCATCGTGTCTGCACAGCGGGGTAAAACGCAGAGCTGGGTTGCGACTCACGACGACATTTGCTGGGGGCGCCATGGTGCTGGTTTTATCACACTGCGAAAGGTCGGTTTGAATGAGGGCGAGGACAAATACACTGGAGTACGCAAGGCAGACGAATTGAGGCAGGCCAGTGGGCAACTCCGGAAGGGGTCTGTCTCCCTTATCTAATCGCGACAAGTTGGTGGTGGGATGGATGGAGCTCGCGCCTCATTGCGGGGAACTGTTTGTGCCCGAATGGCAGGGACAGAACCTTAGGGTGGGATCGACAACTGACGGGGGTACGTGCAGGCTTTGGGAACGAGCAGGGACCTGATGTATACCAATCAGGTACCCGTAAACCCAGTTGAAAGTTCTACAACTTTTAACCTCAGATTTCCCTTAGAAAACGGTCGAGACCGAGAAGTAATCGGTCTACGAGATTGGTTTTATCAATTTAATTTTCCCTTGAACTGCAAAATGAGAGCTGTCTTAGCCTACTAGTAACCGGCCTCTCCGCCTGAAAAGTACGTGAAAACCGTTCCCAAACGCCTAAACCATTTGTTCCCCCCAAGGGTATCTTCATATCGTGTCGCAAGAGAAGCCAAGCCAATTATCGCGTGTTAGACGTGGAAGCAAGTTTGTGTAGTTACTTGGTAACAGCCCGAAGAAATTAGAACTAATGAACTGGTTAGCCAGAATTACGCGCCTCGATCGCTGGTCAACTCACAATGTTGAGAGCTGTATGCTGAGGCAGTCTCGTGCCGTTGAGCATGGCTCTGGTCTTCTTGGGACGCTGTTGAAGACGTCTGAAGGCCTCTTGAACGTGACGCGGTTCGATCGGAGATCTACCCTCGCTGGGTGGATCGAAGAGGCCAGTTGCGACCTTGCGTTTCTTCGAACCGGCATTGTCACCGCCATTGAGCGTTTTGAATAAGTCCTCCTGCTCCTTGACCTTAAGCGCGTGCTCGGTTAGGGTCTGGACCATTTCGAACGTCAGGAAACCGAGAATGTCAACAATATCGTCGGAAGGTTTGCTGTCAGTGACGATTCCAAAGCCGGCCCACTCGCGAAATCGCTTGCCCTTACGGTATGTGAACGAGGCTTGACGGTATTCGGACCAAGTGACGTATTCTTCTTTGGTCATGGCCTTGGTACGCTCATCGGCCTTGCGCAGACGTTGGAGGGTGATGAAGTTCATCTCCTCCTCCTCTTCATCCTCCTCATCGTCGCGTTCAGGGACCTCCTGGCTGTAGAAAGAAGAGGGCTCCCAAGGAAGGCCGACCTTCGCCTTCTTGTTCTTCTTCGCTGCATCATCAACAGGGCCTCCAGGCATCACTCCACCAGCCGGATCTTCACCAGCACCGATGTCAGCCTCGCCTCCCTTGTCGTCTGAATCCTTCACATTCTTTCGAACATCCTTCCAGGACAGGAACGTGCGTAGACGAGAAACCTTGGCCTGGTCGTGACGGATCTGGAAGATCAGATCATTGATAGTGATGGAACGAGACCCGCGACGAGCAGCCAAATCAGTGCAGTTTCTCAACTATTTTGCATGTTAAGGAAGCGATGTTAAATAGAAGAATGTAGACTTACCAATTCGATAACTTGCTGACGAACGATGTCTTCGATCATGTTGGTTGTCTCTTGAGCCGGCTCTGCAGTCTCACCGGAGACATACATCATCTTGCGAAGAACGTCAGCGAGCCGATCGCGAAATCCATGAGGCCGCTTCTGGCCCTTCTTTGGCTTAGGCAAGGGTCGATGCTTCGGAGGCCTAGAGCGCTTGCCCTTGGGCTTCTTGAGAGAAGCCCGCTCTTCCGCAGTGACGGGAATGTCATAGATTGACTTGTATCCAGAAGGATGAATGACGCCGACGGCCTTATCAAACGCAGATTGAAACAATTCAGAGCTTTGGCGTTGGATGCGTGCCGAAACCGCCGCTGCGGCTCTGGAAGGGCGCTGGTATTTGGGCTGCTCCTCCAGCCCCTCCTCAGATTCGCTTTCAAGGCCTTCGAGACTCAGTTGTTCCGTGATACCGATGACCATGATGATGGAGCCGACGAGATCTCTCAGGGGTACACTGACATCCGGTAGGTCATCGGGGAACCCGCAACGTGAGAGTCGGTCCATGTTGACGATCTTGATGGGGATTTTTTTCCACCTTCTTCGACAGTCGATTTGTAGGGACATGGGAGAGTTTCGAGAAGGACCCAGGAAGGTGTTGAAACATCGGGAAGGGACCCAGGTGAAATTCGAGCGGTCATGCCATCTTTGCAGGTCACCAAGGGGAGGTGCCGGCATCTAGTTGACTAGGCGGGCCAACCGTACCAGGAAAATTGCACTTGCTTCCGCAAAGAGGACTTCAAGCATCCCGAAGTATTGAAACAGACCATTAGAGAACCCAAGTCTGGTACACCCAATGGCATTATTGGAACCAAGTGTCGATTTAGTGCTAGATGCACTTGTGCTTGCAAGTGCGCAAGAGTGACAAAGCAAATCCAAGCTTCAAGAAAATTCTGCATGTCCGAAGAACGAAGAAATTGACAATGACTGCTCTTCTTACCTGGCTGATTTCTTGGCGGTACTTGTACGCCTTGTCGTTTTTGTCCGCCATCCTGAAGGTCTGGAGACGTGCTCTGCTAGAGGTGGCGAATCAAGTTGAACGGCTACTTTTTGGTGGCCAAAGATTTCGGAGTGCTTGTGTGGAAGCGAGTTGCTTGGAGGCAATGGAGGAGCGAAATTATTTCAATGAGAAGGAAGGTGAAGATGGATGGCTTAGATGGGCAAGGTGCAACCCAATCAATGTAAGGTAGTGGATTGGCTACCTTACCTTACCTAAGGTAGGTAGGTACCTTAGGTGACGGGCCCACCCCCACGCTACTCAGATATTTGGCTTGGTATCGGATGATAGATAATCCTTAGGTGTGTGGCAGGCAGTACCCGAGGTACTTGTACCGAGTGCCCATATACGGTCCCAGCAACCAAAAATCCCAAGTAAATATTCGACACCCGACAGGCTGTCTATGGACCTCACGAAGGCTCCACCACTATTCCCGAACAAATATCTAGACTAACCGCGTTTAAGGTTTCCTTTAACACCTAAGTGATGCCGGAGAAGAGAGTTGAAAAGACAGCTAAGCCTATCTCATCGTGGATGCAATTTATCCACACCACACTTTGCAATCGCGATTGTGCCTCTTCCCAAGACAGCAGCGTCGCAATCAGTCCGACCATAATCGACGCCAGCCACGGCTCGTCTGGTTCGAAAACAGAGACTGAGCCTATGAAAAGCAGCCAGAAGATTAGCCTTTCGCTCACCGGTGTTCGCATGACGAAATTCTTGCAGGCTTTTCGTAACTGCTCTGTCAGACACCGGTAGGGAAATCTCCTCCCTCCTGGAATCTGCATAACGGAGGAGATGGGGAAGAGGAATGTTAGCATGCCTAGGCGAAGGCACTCATCAGACGCTTGCTTAAGCTCGCACTGGAGTCTTACAAACCGCGTCTAAATCGAACCCAATGAGTCTTGTAATATTAGCCCATCTAGCCGCGAGTTGTTGGCCAGACGGTCGTTGACCAAGCCAGCCAGGTGTCTGAGGTCACGAAACACAGCAGCGAGCCTCGTGTCGTCGACAATTTCAAGTAGCTCGGCTCCAACAATATCTTGATCGGTAGCCAAGGGCGTTCCAAAGTACGGTGCCCAAAGTACGGTGCCAGCGAGAAGATCTGGGATTCCTCCAGATCCTAAAGACCAGTCAACGCGAGACTGGTTCTATGCCAGCGAGTGTTACGTCAGTGAGTGTAGCATTCGTTTTGATCAGAAAACAAAACCTCAACTCGCCGATCCAGCTTGAAATGTAATGTCGGATGGCAGCTCAGATAAATTATAAACCACACCTCCGCGAAGACAAGTAACTAACTGTAACCCGAAAGATGAACGGCAGTAGACTCGCAGTCACCCAACATGCCGATATCATGGCAAGGATGAGAATGACATGGAAAAGAGATTCTTTCTTATGGGAGTTCTTTTCAGAGATCGATTGGCTGAGAAGAGAGATTGTCCGACAGAGGTGTAGGCAGGTAAGCTTGCTTGATGGGCGACCCTAGAGACGATCCTGCATAACAGCAGACCAGAAAAGGATGGCGTGAAGGAAGGGTTTGTCCTGCAGAATCCAGAAGAAGAACATCGCCTCCGAGTTTGGAGAGCGAGGTAAGTCGAGGTAAGTCGACGCTGTGCTCGATCGGGCATAAGGTCTGTCTCAGAGTGTTTGAGGCAAATACTGACTGTATTAGACGCAGGGCACTAGAAGGGAAATACAAGGGAGATATCAGGCAACTTGCATTGAAAAGCATGTCTTGAGATGGCCGTTCTAGATTATCCGCAAATCGGATTAGTGACATATCGCTCGGAGCTGGAGAAGGCAATGATAAAGGCGTTTCTGCTGGGTTTGACTCTTTTCCAGAGTTGTTTTCTTCGACCAGCAAAGGTTTAACCCCCTGTTTACTCTTTCTGACCCCGCCGCCAGTGCCGTTGACCGGGGATTTGTGTAGGTCGGATCGAACACGAGCAAGTTGCCATGCTCAACAACTTGCAGCGGCCCGGCTTCTTTCTTGACCTTTCGAGCCGGTTGCAGAGATCGGCAGGACCGCTTTTGTCGATTTTTACCTTGCGTACATCGGCTCCGAATGATTGATCGGTCTGCTGACTTGGTCTGGCCATAGTCGTCTACTATCACGAACGCAAATTGATCCTTCATAATTGGCTGCTTCTTGAGCATCCAAAGCCTAAATGCAGCGGGCTCTGGAAGTTTTGGCCTACGTGACTGGTTCCTTGTCATCACTCTCTTGGGGTGGGTAAGAATCGAGTATGACAGATACTGGTCGTTGTAGCATCAGCGGCAGTGTTGGACTCAAGAATGTCCAGCTACATTGTGTTCCTCTTTGGAAAAGTGTCTTGCTATCGTGGGCCTCTAGGCCGCACAGCGCTGACAGCCGATCATCGATAATACAAACCCAAATGCGAGGACGATGCGGTGCTCGCCATGCTTATGCGTTTCCCATATCCTCCAAGACTTGTCTCTAGAGCACTCTAGAACTGCATGAGTGACAGGTGCGATCGACCCGAGCTTAGTAGATGATAACATGCCCTTGGCACAGCTCTTCACCAACGAAGCTGAGGAGTTTGGACCTTTAATAAACATTGACTTTCTCATGGAGTCTACCGGGTATTGAACATTTACTTAAACAAGAAGAAGATACAGACACGGAGACATGTCCGCAAGACATGCCCCAGCTCCCTATTCTTACATGTACATACAAGACACCAGCTAGATGCTGTCCTCATGGCCGTGCGTGCGCCCATGCCCTTGAATCCCTCAGCCTTGCCCAGTCCAAGATGTCCCATGGTATGTCATAGCCCCATCCCATCCGTGTGCAGAAAGGACAATTAGACGGTTCAGCTTATAGAAACCGAGCCAAAGAGTATGCAGAGCCGCCGCAGGCTTAGTCGAAAACGTGAGTTTGTGTGTGTGTCCCGCCATGTTTTCTCCGACACTTCATCAGATGGGAGCAGGGTCGTCGACCATCTCGGCGTCCTCAGTATTGGCAATCACCCCGTCAGGGCCTTCGCCCTCAAATACCTCGTCCCCTTCGTACGTCTTTCTTCTCCAGCCGCATGGCTCAGAGGGATCTTTGATCCACTCCATCGTCGGAAAGTAGTGCTCATTCTTCTTCATCGTAATTACCCACGGGACGCTATCAAATGTCACGGCCTTCAAGCGGAAATCTGGAAACAAGTCAGTCGTGGTGTCAGGCAGAGCTTGGCAGGGTACCAACAGGTGTTATCCGGAATCTTCTGGACCGTAGCGAGAAAAGATTCCAGGTCAGGTGTCGGTTTTCCGTTGACGTGGGTGATGAAATTGGTCGGCGCAAGACCGTACTGATACGAAGGCGAGCCCCGCGTGCGAGCAGATACATAGATCTCGCTGTGCAGCTTGCTGATTTGTTGCCTGACGGCGTGGTGTGGTCGGTGCAGGATGGCGCCGCAAAACGAAATAGCATGGTCAGTTTCAACATCGTCGGCAGCCACAGTGTGAGCCTTGATGTGGAGCTCCTGGCAGTCGCGGACAATTACGGCATCCAAAGCTTCCTGAGAGTACATCACATCCAGCTCGGAAACCTTAGTGATCACCTTGCCATTAAGGGTGAGCAAAATGTCACCCTCAAGTAGAGCACCGGACTGTTGGCCTCGCTCGAAGGTACGCTTGCTCACCATGAAGAGCTGGTGGTGCGTCTTGTTGGCCTCGGTGACTTTATCAATCCACTCATCGGACACACCCATGACCCGGGCTTGAGCCATGGCAATGGCCCTGAACTCGACAGAGAGCATTCTTAGCTTGGGAATGAGGCCCTGCTGGATCTGGGAAACAACGGGGTGCAAGGTCGGTGTGGCTAGGCCAAGATGATATTCCTCGTCCCGGTTAGAGCAATGCGAGCGCTCACCCAGGTAAGTGAGCCAGAGAGCCTGGACTGTACCGTCATCGGCTACGAGGACACCGCTGCCACACTGGTTACTCAAGCTTGTATCCACAGTTATGGCATCGACGTTGATGGCGCGGTATCTAGGGGCGCCGGAATTCGCAGGGATTGCGACCGCAGTGACCTCAGTGACGGTTGTTGCAGCGTGAACGATCTTTCCGATCCTGTTGTAACCCATGAAATTGGTGGAGGCACCCTGGGAAATGTTCTCCGTGCTAAGCTTCGCACTCTGAACCGGGGCATTGACCAACTTCGGATCATACTGAACAATGGAGTAGTTTTGCAGTGGATGGAGAAAAACGACCTTGCCTTCAACAATAATTGAGTCGGCAATAGTGATGGTGACATCACAAAGGTCGTAAGGCACAATAGCCCTAGAGATAACGACAAGTCCCTTCTCGGCGTCAATAACCAGTCCCATACCCCACTTTCGATTCTTCGGAAAGCCATCAAGCTTGACGGGCATGGTGCAGTTAACATGAACGAAGCTTCGCACCAAGTCAGCAATGGCTGGATGCTTTACATTCTCGAGCTGAATGAAGGAGGCAGAGCGCGCAACTGGGGGCACTGGAGGCAAAGGTTCTGCCAGGTCGGTGAAATCCCAAAGGCCTGTCTCGTCGTTTCTAACCGCCATCTTCATCTTGGCTGACCAATGCCTGTCAACGTAGATGACAGTGGTGTTTAGAGTATGCAAGTCACGCAGGTGCTTGTATGTGACAACCACTCTTGACTTATCGGGTATGGTCTTCATGACGTCGATGAAAGTCTCCAAGTCCGGGGTCTTTTTATGGTCCACACTCTGAATAAGCCAACCGTTGTCGGCGCTCTCGAACCTGAAAGAGCCAGTGGCCTCGCAGACGAAGACTCCCTGGCAAGCAACGCCATAGAGACGAGCCTGCTGGTATGATAGGCTGTGAAAGCTGGCCCCAGCAACGGAAACGAAGCGATCAGGTGTGATCTTGTGTAGGTCACCAACTTCGACATCAACCTCGATATCCTCACCACCACGCTGGAGCTGGAGGTGAATTGTCTTCCCGACACTAGAGTCCAGGAGATCGTCCATGCGAATGAACTGCGTCACCATCTCTCCGTTAACTTTGATCAGAATATCGCCCTCTTCGATCTTTTGGTCGGACTGGCCCTTGGGAAGCACGATCTCTGCCACGAGCATGTTGTTCTCCTTGGGGAAAGTCTTACGAGCAGCAGCCTCCCACTCGGGGGTAAGACCAAGGCGCCTACACTCATCGAAAGGCTTAAGAAGAAATTGACATTGGATATCGCCTCTCGTAACAGGCTTTCCTTGCTGGACGCAGTGCAGGGCCCTCAAAGGCCGATCGAGAGGAAGGAAGTAGTCTGTCGAAGCGCCGTCGGAACGTCCACCAGCTTGGAGGGCCACAGCGTAGCCGTCGATGTTGACCACAGGACTACCTGAGCTACCGCCACTGGCGGCAGCATTGGCTTGGTAATAGCACGTATTGAAATCGCTGTATCCGTCGCCGTACTCAGGGGCGTTGCGATCAAGACGACTGATGAAGCCAGACAAGATACTGAGCTTCTCTCCGGCATCGTTACCGACCACTCTGATTTCGACACCCACTGCAAATACGTCAGTGCCTCTACTTTAAAATTATGTAGCCTATTAGGGTGTCTGTCAACTCACCCTTGGCAAGGTCTGGACGAAGCTGAAGCGCATTCAATTTCATGTACTTGACGGCCTTGGGATCGAATCGTAGAATACCGAAGTCGTGGACGGGATCGCGGTAGACGGGGTAAGCATCAACCTCTTCGTGGTTGTCGAAAACAACGAAGCCCCAGAACGGACCAGATCCAACAACGTGTCGGTTCGTGAGAATGTATCTATACCAATGCAATCGTCAGCGCTCTGGTTCAATATTGCTTGTTGGCGTCGTAAAGTAGTCCTACCCTCTCTGCGCATCCACCACAAAGCCAGTCGCCTCGCTCGTCAATGCCGGATCCGTGTCAAAAGAACAAGTCTGACAGAAGCGGATAGACACGACGTTGCTCACGACGTTCTCAATGGTCTTCTGCCAAACCTCTGGCTCCTGGGATAAAGCCAGCATGCTATTCAACATAGCATTGTCCTCCAGCTCAGACTCGTCTTCCTCGACGAAAGAAGCGTGTTCAAGCTCGACCTCAGGGGTGTTGTCGCCAGCGGAGAGCTTGCCGTTCAAGGCGCGGTGCTGCTTGTGTGGTCTCAAGCCCTCGGGGCTCGTAGGTGCCTTGCGCTTGGAGCGCAGCGAAGAGTTGTTGCCGTTCATGTCTGCGATCGTTGGATTTGGTGATGTTTCGGAGGCTTTGCTCTGCTTCGCGGTCGACGGAGGTACAGATGCAACAGCGCTAACGGATGAGGAGGTGGAGAAGAGTCTGCGACGGGTCTGATCAAGAAGAGTCCGTTTCTTCGTCTTATAGCAGATGTTTCTGAGAGGAAAGGGCAGAGGCGCGCGGGAGCAGCCGTGTTTGGCGAACGGCAGCTGGTGCTTGCTTCTGAGAAGCTGGGGGAGGGTGAAGTCGTTGGATGTCGTCCGAGGTGTGACCAGGGTAGTTGTAGCGGTAGTGGATGCAAGGCCCAAGGAAGTCACAGTCCCTCTGCGGATCAAGACGGCGCGCATCCAGCGATGAGATGGATGCGTTCGTGTTGGGACCTGAGTGACTGACGGTTGAAATTGACTGCTTGGCAGTCAGGGCAGCAGTGTCCAAACTAACCTGAAACTGACGCTTGTAATATTACCCTGTTCAATGAGCAATTAACGAAGCAAACCAACAGATGATTGAACTGTCGAACGTCGAAAAGATTTCAGGTTGCGGGAGACGGAAACAAAAGCGCACAAACAGAATGTGGCCATGGGTGCCACCTAGAACCAGATCACCAGGCTAGATGCATAAGAGCCTGCTTATATGGGTGCAGGTCCCGGGAGGGTGCCCACATCCCTGCTTTAGTTCCCACTAATGCCCCCGGCTGCTGATGTAATATGACACTAGCGTCACTCCGATGGCCTACAGTGTAACCTTCGCTAGGCCGGCCTGCCACTGCGGCAACTTCCTGCCTAACAATCTTGACAGGCCGAGGGGGGAGTGTCTGCCGCAGGACTAGATGGGCGATGGATCATGCTCTCCAGAACGCACACCATCAGGGGCAGCTTTCTGTGCTGGAAGAATATGCAGGTCTCACATCATGCTTGCACGAATGACCTGCTGCGCTGCACCTTGATTTGGAGACATTTTTGCTCGCTTTGATTTGTCGGAAGGCAGTCTACCCGTGGGCGTTGATCAACATTCTCACAGACACGAGGTCTGCGCAAAAATTCATCATCGCCTGAGGTGTGATGTGCACTCTACACCACTTTGAGGCCAAGTTATTCTTTTTCGGCCTTCGGATCACAGTCACCTTGCTGCTTGGGGTATTGGTGGAATCTCGAAATTAACGGCAGTGTCAGTCCACAGTTCCAGCTACCTAGATACTTGTCAGACTAAAGTACACGCATTTTTGCTGAAGGGGTAATATCCATCTTCTATACCAAAATTCTCAATTTGCTTCACTAGTAGCCAAAATCACATCCCCAAATCGCTAAGAAACGATAACTTTCATTATAGTTACAGAAACAGACCAATATTCCAGTAAATCAGCGGTGCCGTCTCAAAGCTTAAGTAAAAAGACCCGTCATTACTCCATAGCCCGTTCTCCCCTGAGGGTCGAATATGGCACGATCTGATTCCTGAAGTCCAAACGGGAAGTTCGTTAGTAGGAAATGAAGTTTCGATGTGTGTCTTTGAATGACGGTGCCTCTTAAAGGTGGCATCAGAAGCACTACAACTGCGAGAGATCCACTCGGGTCTCAAGTCCTCGAGAATCTTCATGTGAACTTTCATGCAACCATGCTTTTGAAAGACTCCGAAGAAATCGGTATTCCCAAGCCTTGGGTTCAGAGAATGTGGTTCTTGGGAAATGGCGAGACATCTGCCTGCCTTACCTGGTACCTAAACACTGAGATCAAGCGGAACTGGTTTTGATCACACTCAGGAAAGTGCTTCCCCGAAGGTGGAAGCCACTGCCTCTTTCCCCGATAGGTTCTCTCCTGCCTCTTTTTAGACATTCGACTGAACAGCGTTCTTTCCCTCCACCGCCATATAAACCTCTCTTTCCCCGAACCATTCTCTTCCTCCGCCTTTCTCACCCTCATCCTTCCATCTCTGCTCATACTTGACAGCTCATTACGCACATCTCGCTCTGAAACTACAACTACCCAACCCTTCCCAATACAGCTTAACAAAATGGCCGACTCCGTCAAGACCGACTCTCCCGCCAACAGCGGTGAGGGCTCTTCCAAGGTCCGCGCCAGTGGATGGACCGATGCTGAGCGGGTAAGTACCTCGCCGCCGGTCGACCTGATATTCTGCCACAATCGACCTAACCGCCTTCCCTAGAATCAACTCATGCTCCGCGTCCTAGCTACCCTCCTCCCGGATGGCAAGGGTGTCGAGTGGAAGCGAATCGAGATGGAAGGCCGCACCTTAAAGGCCATGCAAGGCCAGTGGACCTCTATCATGTCCCAGATCCGCGACCTCAACCTGAGCGGCGACGGCGCGGTCATCCCGGCTAAGCCCAAGGCTGGTACGTTGAATTTCGCTCGCCACATCTCCTATCCGTCCATTACTGAAATATGCCAGCCCGGAAGAAGAGCACGCCCAAGAAAGCAGCCAAGGCTGAGGGCGGCGATGCCGACAATGGTAACGACGAAGACGATGAGGCCGCAGACCGCGCCCAATCCCCAAAGAAGCCCGCGACCCCTCGCAAGCGCGCTGCCGCTAGCGCCGGTGGTAAATTCAGTTGATTCCCTAATACTGAATCCAGTACTGACACATTTCGCAGAGGGATCAGCGAAGAAGCGCCGCGCGCCCAAGAAGACCCCAGCCAAGGTCGAAGCCAACGATGATGACGAGACCGGCGAGGACGTCAAGTCTGAGGAGAATGGCGATGACAAGGAGCAATAGCTTCTGTATCTGCCTTTGCATGATACGCACGCTCAACGAGATTACAGCTTCTCTCGAAAACCTCTGGAGACAGGCTACTAAGCAACCAACTCTCTTTGCCTCGTATCGGACTTCTGACGTCGGCAGGACATTGGGATTCGTTTTGATGAACGGTCATCATTTGCTTCTATGATTGGGTCTTTTCGGATGATTTGAAAAGGCGTTTTCTTGAGGGCATTGGACAGGTGTCCAGACACATCTTCTGGGTAGCTCCCAATAGAATCGCACACATATTTGCGCAAACCTGCCTTCTGCTCGCTTTGGTGTAAAAACGGTGATCCAAGAAGTGACTGATTGGTGCCGCCAAATTTCTTCTGCGGCCAACTAGTCAGAGCTTGAAACGCCAGTAAGGTCGAAAGAACTTAACTTTTGATTGACTGACGCTTTGGATTTTGGGTACCAAACCCAGCACAACTAAGATAGCAATGTAGGTCGAGCTGCAGATCATGAACCTTCTAGTGATATTCATCGTCTATGCCTGCCTCTGTCCTATGTGACTGCCAAAGAGTACCAATCCTGCCTCCAACATCCTTTGAAGACGACCCTGTGTTTAGGTAGTAAATGTTACACAACCCATCCCAAACTAGCCAAGGCAGAAAACAACCAAGGCCAACCCCCCTCTGGCTACCTAAGCATTTCCTGGTAGCAAGGCTGCTGAGAAAACGCAGGCCGATAGAAATGAGGGCGGGAAAAGCAAACCACGAGATGTAGGGCAAATATGAGGTGTACAAAAACAAACCCTTCCTTCTATGTCGTAATGAATTGCCGCCGTATGTCAACGACCGAACCGTATGTGCAACGCAGTTTGATCAACCGCAGGTGGTGAGGAACAGTTCCAGTTGTGAGGTCATGAATCAAGATCCTCCCAATATCCGGGTATCGTTTCGTGTCGTTTCCATCAGTGAAAGCTGTCGTCAAAGTCGAAAATGCCACCTTCTGGTTAAAGAACAAGGAAACAGAAAGTACGAAAGACCTGCCGAGCCGTACTCAGCTGGAGACAGTCATCCATCATCTCATCTTGGCCTTGTAGACCATGAACTCTCGAATGCGGGCCTCGTGATCCTCGCATGCTAGTGCCCACTTCCTCCGCACCTCCTTGTCTTGTTGCATCCAGCCCAAGTACTCTTGAAGTTCGTCATCGCCGCGGGCAGCTAAAAAGTCGTACCCCTTGCGAGCTCGGAGATCGGCAATGTTCGTCTTGCGGGCGTTAAAATGCTCAATGACTTGAGCGTTGAAAATCTCCCATCTCAAAACGTAGCTTTGAAAGTCCAGTACGTACTTCTGCCAGGCACCACCGGTTGGTTTGAGACCTACAGCGAATGTGGGCGGCGGCCGAGGTGCCAAAGGCACAACCGGAAAGTCAAGCGCCGGCTTGCTCTTCTCCTTTTCAATAGGAATCCTGCCTGAAGGTTGACTATCGAAAGGAAGATCCATCTTGAGGTCGCCCAAAGAACCGAGACCAGACGAATTCTGGGCGAATGGCGCCACATTCTTGAGCTCAGCGAAACTGACCCTAAACTCCTCGCTGTCCTCGGAGCCGGCGGCATTGGGGTTTGACTCCGGCTTCTGCAGAGCAGGCTTGTGCACTTCCGTGACACCGTTCACGTTCCCAGGCCGCCACTCCGGGCGAGAGGGCTCCACTGGAATGTTTCTCGGAACATTGGATGGAGGAGCAGTTGTTGTTGCTCCAGCATGGGGAGGATCGATATCCATAGCGTTCGGACTTTTAGCGCCGACAGGCTCCGCGGTAGTCTTGCGACCTCGCCAGTCACCGTCGTCGTCACTATCATAGTCGTCGTTCACCAAGCCCACACTGCCTGCTGTTGACCTCACCTTCGTCTTCCGAGAGCTCGATCGAGTAGCGCGAGTTGGGGACGCAGATACGGAAGGCGCGAAGTTCTGCGCTCCTATTTGCTGAGTCCAGTCTTGAGCATCAAATTTACCTTCAGTCGAGGGCGAGCCGGCAGCTTGTCCTGCAAAGTCCTTCTGATGTCGAAGGGTCGGGCGTTTAGTCGGCGATCGACGGCCTACACGGTTTCCAGATTGAGATCGGCCCTTCGCGTCTTGAACAGGACTTCCCGCACTGAATTGAAAAGCCTCGGAACCATCACCTGTAACAAACCTAGTGTTGATGTCATCAGTGCTCCTCCGACTAAATGAGGATTGTGGGGCCTCGGTGCGTGTGAATGTGTCTTCATCGATGGGGAAATTGAAGCTATCGCCAGTTTTGTCAGCTGGGTCAAACAGACCATGAATTTGCTTTGGGGTATTGATCTGGCGCTTTTCACGGCCAAGCGGCGTCAGGTCCGGGGCTTGTCTCTTAACAAGTCGGCTCAAAAGTTCGCCTTGCTTGCGTTCAAAAGGTGTGAGAGATTGACTTCTTGGACTATCTCCACTGGGAGACGAGGATGCCGAGGATGATGCATCGCTCGCTTGGTCTTGGCGCTGCACTGTCGGCTCCTCCCAAATCACAGGGGATGGATTGTTGCCGAACGTAAAGTTTGGTTTCAGAAAAACGGAAGAAGTTGAAGAATATAAGTTGCCGTACATTGAAGATGTTTTGGGCGTTCCCGCCGTCTGGCTGTTTCCGTGTCCTAGTCCAACATCAACTTCAGTTCTAGACGGCGATCTAGCGGGGGACGAACCTTCGGTTGAGGTTGCTGGTTTGGCTTGTGCACCCGTCTCAGTGAAACCAGGAGCCACATTCGGAGGTGTGTATCTTGCGCTGGCCTTGGATCTAAACGGATCCTTGGGTGAGTTCGCCGCGGTGGCACTCGCCGTGTTTGGTCGATCGTCTTGAGGCGTCGTGGATGCGGGGGGGCTCGAAGGTTCTGTTCGGGCTTGGCGGGGGACACTTTGGGCGCGTTGACGAGCGCTTCCAGGTGATAGGTTGGGCCCATATCCTTCCTGGGTTGGTCGAGGGGTCTCGCGTGTGCTCTTGGCTCTTCCAATAGGGACACCGTCAAATGGGTTCGTCTTCTCGCCACCATGTGAAGAATAGGGTGTGCTCTGCCGATTGTCCGCCTCGCGGAACTGGGCAAGGGGATCCGGCACACCTGTTTTACGTGCGTTGTCGGCAAAGATGTTGGAGTGACGGTTCGTAGTCGAATAATTCGACGCATTCACTGGCGGCTCATCACCAGGAACAGGCGAATGAGGCACATAACCACCTTTGCGCGCCCCAAATGCAGCCTCCGCTCTTTGCTTCTGCGAAGGTGTTCGCGGGACAGGTCGCTTTGGGGGCTCGGGTCGCTTCGGTGGTTCAGGCGGATCGTTTCTTGGCTTCGGCTGCGATTGACTGGCCTTCCCCCTCATGTTCTCGAAGGCGTGCCAGGCGTTCCGCTTTGCTTCCGGATCGCTCTGTTGGTGAGCCTTTGCGGTTGGAGCAGCCCCCGAGGCAAAGTTGCGATACCTGTTGGCTCCCGAAGACGGGGCGGGGTTGCGAGCTGTTGCGTTGCGACGGGGCGGAGGAGGGAAATTGGAGCCAGCATTCTGCCATGGATTGCCCTTCACCCCAGAAGCTGTAGGGTATCTCGATCGCGTTCTGCCGGCATCGTACTTTGCTCTTTGTTCGGGATCGGTTAGGACTTCGTGGGCGGACTGGATCATCTGAAACTTGGAGTTGACCTCGGCCTCTCTGCCTGGGTTGCGGTCAGGATGGTACTTGAGAGCTACTCGAAGTCAGTACGCTAGGCCGAGACATACACAAAGAAACGATGTCGCACCAAGTTTTCGAAATTGCTTCTTGATTTCATTGACGTCGGAGTTTGCTGGTATTTCCAGGTCCGCGTAATAGTCGCGGCTCATGTCGACGCCTCCCATCCTGGCGGTAGGTAATCGACTGTCAGCAAGATGCAGATATTGGCTGGTCTTGCACAAGATGCATTCCAAGGTCAACCACGTATATGTTGACGATAATGCCGCGTCGATTCAGGTTTTGGAAGCTTGCCTACTGGTCCACCGTTAAATGCAGCTCGCCCGAGATGGCGAAGTAGCGGGAGGTGACGTTGTCGGTTGCTAGTGGATTCGCCTCGTGGCGCGGCGTAGCTAAACGAGAGTGGTCGAGAGGCAGTGCACCTCACAGGAGGACCGAACTGGTCGAAGTGAGGTTATCGAGTGCGATCGCTGATAGTGAAGAACAGGGAAGGTGCAAAAGAGCGGAAGACTAGTAGTAGGTAGCGAGGTTGTCAGCAGTTGTGTCACGGGGCAGCTTGCGACAAAACGGCCTTCTGCGTTAGAGTATCGTGGAAGGTACAGCAGATACCAGACGAATATAGTTAAGCTACCTTGGGTAGGTAGGCATCTAAGCAGGCCAGCAGGCCAGCAGTCCGGGCTCGAGGCACGACACAACGCTTAGGGCGGAAAGGGTAAGTTATGGGTAGGAAGCGATCCGACGACGCAAGCTGGGGTGTCCGGTTGTAAACCCAAGCGGACAGCAGCCAGTCCGAGGCAGAGACGATAGCAGACTGAGTCGCCGGCAACAATCAGTCCCTCACCGTCGTTCCTTGGTCACCACGGGAGCAGATATCAGATGCAGTAGTGATTGGAAGGCGGCGCATGCGACCTTCACTGAGAGAGGTGAGAGAAGGAGAGAGAGAGAGCAACGCACCGAATGACGTCAAAAGCACCAGTAGATGCAAAGTCGAGGAAGGGTCTCAGCCTGCGATCCGACGAGCAGAGGAGACTTCAGATGGCACAGAGATTTGATGCAGCGCTGGGTCGATATCTCGCAAGAAGAAAATGAGATTTACGAGTCGTCAAGATAGGACAGTCCTGAACTGCATACAAGCCGGGTGCTGAAAGAAGCAAATATTCCTTCAAAGGTCTTTCTTGTTGACGGCCCGTCCGTCCTTGTCTGTTCGGTTGCGCGGGCAGCAGAGGGTCAATGGGGCAAGGGTCTAGATTTTCCCAAGGTAGTAATTAGGGAGGGAATTCAGGGACTCCCCAGCGAAGCCCGCATTTTCGTAAGGCAACCGCTGGTGCTCCGACTGCCCCTCCAAAACGGAATGCCTCAGCTCAACCATACCGTACCGTAATTACTTCAAGCCGCTTCCGCAGTATCTTAGTAATCAGCTGCTGAACACGGCATCTACCTAGGTAACCTGGAAGGTACCTAAAGTGCCTGGGTAGGTAGGGACCTCGGGAGTAGAGGCGGGTGACGAGCGCCTCAAGCTAGCAATTTCAACCAGTCAGGCTCATGGATGGCCATGGAAAGGAAGCTGCCTTTCTGTGTGGCGTTCGACATGCTTTGGCTTGTCGATCTTTTCCAATCTTTTGGCGCTTGTCCTTTTACAGCTTGGCCAAAAGGCTTTGCTTTGATATCGCCTGTTTGCAGTGTTCGTCCGTAACTTCAGGTAAGGTAAGGTAGGTAGCCAAAACAGAATACCCTTTAACATATTCACTCTTGCAATGAGAGTAGTGGTCTAGTGGAACAATCCCAGGCAGGACTTCCCGAGGCATAATCTAGGTAGCGCTTGTCAATTTATGCTCCAGCTCCTCCAGCTGTTAATTGAATCTAAACCGCCTGCCTCTATTTGGACCGTCGTATTTCCCTTGCTGCTCGGATTCCTCGATTCTACATGATCGCACTTGGTCTGCTCTAGTCAACGACATTCAGCCTGCCCGAGAATGCTGCCCAGATTTTTGGGAGTGTTTCGCCGGTTTCTTCGGTTTCCTATCCTAGGCCAAGGTCATGAACGGCCATGGAGTTCTGTCTGTCTGCAACAGAGTAATGGACGATGGAGAGAAGAACGTTGCGTTGTCCGCGATGATGTCTTCGTTTACGAATTTCGCTCTGCCGAGAAGTCAAGACAGGTCACGGAGGCGTCACTAGACACAAGCCAACTTTGGCGCCGCATGATGGGACCGGATCCTACAGAGGCAACAGGTGATTTGAGAACAATCAAGATCGCCTAGAGCGATGATAAAAGGAGTAGGAAATGGTCAAGATACGAGTTCCAGACGAACAATAGCAAGGAGCCTGGGAATAAGCCAAGGCATTGTAAAGTACCGGAGGGAAGACTACGAAGGCGGCGGAGAGCTTTGGTTGAATCGATAGATGAGATGTCAAATCAGGTCAATGGCGAAAGTGAGCAGCAGTGGTAACCCCAAACTGTACTGATACTTAAAAGCGGTTGCAAACCTTGCAAGAGGCTTGCAATTACTAGGATAACTGGTACTTTTGAAACTGACGCCAATGAACCATGACGCGTGGGGGCGCTTGGTGGTTGCCCGGCCAACCGGGAGGGCACCCTGGATGACCTCTTTGCACCCTCGGCTGTGGTCATCAAGTGCCTCCACCGGAACTTCACGGCATGGGCTTCAAGCAATTCGACTTTGCGGTGCACTCCAAATCCATGCGAGGTCAAATTCTGCTAAAATTATTGCGTGCAAAACTCAATGCGTTATGCTGTCTCCCAACGCCCGCAATCAAACAAAGTCCCTAACAGTATCTTGCCCATCGTGGCAAGGAATAATACACGCACGCAATGCTATACCCCGTGGCCACCCCCTGGCACCCGTCCAGTCCTGACCGCAGATTGTTGTTTTCATAAGCGCGTTCGCAGCTGTCTCCAACCCTGCTGTATCCCTGGCACAAAAAGGAAACGCCGAAAAACTACACCTGGCACTCACGCCAAATCCTTGCTCATCTCGTAGGACCAACCACCATCTCTTCGAAGCCTATCACGGGCGGCGATGTCTTTCCGGATCTCGTCCTCTGTCAAACGGTCTGATCCGCTCCAATTTGCACTTGATGTGCGCGCTCGGAACTTGTGCCATCTCTCCTTGCTGTTGTTGAAGACTTCCTCCATGTTCAAGGCACGTGGAGGGCCAAAGACGTTCATGGGGTCCAGGTTCTCCTGTCGCATAAGGGCTCTTCGCAAGTCAGGTGAATCAGCCCAAGGCGCAACAAAATCATCAGCCTCGTCGTCATCTTCAGCATCTGTGTCAATCTCGGGCAACTCAATCTTATCGCCGTCCTGGAAACGAGGTGACGATCGTGTGGCGGGTCTCTTGATAGTCGTTGTTTTTGCACTCACGGGTGGCCGCGCCGGAGTCTTGTGTGCTGGTCCCGCAGGATTAGGGTTCGGGTTGAACGGAATCTCCCCTTTTGCGAACTGGTTGATGTCCAATTGCTTGGTGGCCTTGACTGTGCTGTTGTGCTGGGCCGTGACAACTCCCTTGAATAAATCTCTTGACGCACTCTGGGGTCCATTTCCGTAGCCGCTCGAGTACATAGGCTTAGTGGGCATATCCTGAAAATGAGCATCAGCAGTTGGTCGGGCCAAGCATCGGTAGGTTAGTATACATACCTTCTTGAAGCCAACGGATGGAGGACGCACAGGAGGCCCTTTAATATTTGGGGGTTGGATGTCCATATCAAGCTCGTCAGCGAAGTCGTCGCTGGTGCGCCTCCGCTTGGCCTCCTTGGTCTGATATGACGGTCCGTTACGAAGAGGCTTGCGACTCTCCTCATCGTGCGGAAGAGGTCGTTTGGAACCGGCTTTCGAAGCGTTGGAAAGAATTGCATTGACTGGTCGATCCTCCTGAGATCGGGGGATAGTCGATTGCAGCCGAGACGGAGGACGTGAAGGGGGGCCATCACTTCGTTGACTTGCGGTGTAATCGGGAGGGCCATTGGGCTGAGATCGAACAGCAGGAGGCGGAGCTCGTGTCTGCTTGGCACGCTCAATCGCAGCCTGTCTCTTCTTTGCCTCAGTTTGCTGCTCCTTCTCTCGCTCCCTTTGCCTCTCTGCCTCCTGACGTCGCTTGAGCTCCTGCTTGCGCTCCTCTTCTTGAACAGCAGCGCGCTTTCGTTCGAGCTCGAGCTTTGCATCCTTCTTCTTCTGAAGATCCCGCTCTTCTTGTTCTTTCCGCTTGGCGGCAAGTTCAAGAGCTTTGGGGCGGCTGGTGGATCCAGCAGAGCTTTTAAAGCTGTTGACTGAAGCCTGCTTGCTGTGTGAGCTAGGCTGGGATTTGGGCTTGGTTGATGAGCCAAAGGTGCCCTCTAAGCTGGATGACAGCTGGCTGTTCGAAGGATGATATTGAGAGTGCTGAGAAGTAGTGTTAACGCGAATAACAGTCGGCTGCTGCTTCGTCCTGCTAGCTGTTTCCTTCGTAGGCTTCGTCGGACGCCGAAGTTCTCTAGTCCTAGCCGCCTGGCTTGGACCGACAGATCGAGACGCTGAGGGTGGCGGCACTGGGGCGGGCGCCTCCGTCATTTCCACATCTAGCCTCTCGTTCTCCGACTTCGAAGCCGGAGCAGACGCTTCACTCTCAACCGCGTTCTTAGCCTTGCGAGGGCTGGTTCTCGTAGGCTTTGGGGCTTCCTTTGGCGCCGGCGTTTGTACAGCCCTCTCTCTCTCTTTCCCCTTTTCTTTTCCTCTCTCCCTTTCTCTCTCCTCCTTTTGCGCTGTGATCTTCTTCTCCATGGCGGCGATCTTCTCTTGCTCCTCGCTGAAAACTCGGGCTTTCTCACGTTCCTCAGCGCGAGCTCTGTCAAGCTTGTTCATCTGATCAGCCATCAGACGTGCCTCTTTCTCCTTGCGCTTGTCCTCCTTTTCCTTCTCGACGGATGCTCTCGTTCTGCGCGCAACAGGGCGCTCGGGACTTCCTGGTGGAACAGTCGCTTGAGATTCGGCTGACTTGTGCTTGGACAAATCTGGGTACAACGGCTCAGCGTATGTTGATTGAGGAACAATCGACTCCGAAGAAGATTCAGAGTGGAAGCCAAGACGAGTGCTGGAGGGCGACATAATGGATGATTTCCCCTCGGCACTGATTGCCGCACTGCTTGCAAGAAGACCCTTGGAAGTTTTCAGGATAGAAGACAGCTTATTTTTGACCTGCTTCAACGGGCTATCGCGGAAGCTTCGTGTCGGCGACCTGGGAGACTCAGAGCCTCCATCCTCTGGAACTGAGGACAGTGGGTTGGAGACAGAGACGTGCTTCTGAGGCACAGTCAGGTCTTCGGCCATCTGATCTTTTGACAGGTCAGGCAGAACCGACACCGAGGCGGATTTGCCGTGGCCATGGGTACTAGTGTTGCGATTAGGAATGACGGGTGGCCGCTTCGGAGAGCCTGGTCGACCAGGGGGTTGCCGCTGCTCAGGCAAAGCAAACTCGGGGCCACTAATGGTATCGGCACCGTCAATCCCCTCCATGACGTCGGCGGTATGGCTCTTAGGCAAGTACGGTCGTGGGGGAGAGGCAGCATTGTCCTTCGTTGGAACAGGAGGTGCAATCCAATCGACCTCGTCCTCGTTCTCGTCATCGTCATCGTCATCGTCCTCGGGGAAGGCTCCAGGGGTGGGAGCTGCTGCTGCCGACTTCTTCGTTGGCGACGCTGGCTTGAACTCCGATGTTGGCTGAGGAGCAGCAGGCTGCGTAAGTTGCTGCGAAACCGCAGAGCTTGGAATCGATTTGGAAGGCCGGCCAGCGTTCGGCTGAGATTTGCCGAGCATGCTAATTTGATCTTGCAGACGTTGGGTATAGGCCTTGTTGTGGGTGGCCGCATAGCTGTCAGTCACCTTCGTCGTGTCCTCCGCAGTATCGAGATCCACATCTTCATTATCTTCCTCGTCATCCGAATCGCCGAGAGGTTCCACATTGTTGCCCAGACTTTTCCCGCCAGTGTGTCTGCCGTAATAACTCGTGCGGTTGTTGTCCAAATGACTCGTCCGTGAGGCACGAGGTCCCAGACTTTTGTTCTTGAGGGGCTCCCTTGCAGGGAGCGAAGCAAAATTGAGACTGCTCTTTCTAACAGGTCTTATGGGACTCGAATCCACGGAGGTGGATCGGGTGTCATCGTCGAGATGAACGTCCACTTCTGCTTGCAATTGAGCATCGGGTGTGGGTTCAGGTGAAGGAGACAGGGCTGGCCCAGATGTCGGTGACGCCGAGGCATCCTTGGCAGCAGAGCGCTTAACGGGCGACGTCTTGACAGGCGAATTCTTTGCAGGCGACGCGCTCTTTGCCGAACGAGGATTAGGAGACCGAGCCGGGGAAAACGGTTCCCCGGCCTGCTCGGTATGGTCTTGGGAAGCTGGGAACTCTGGTTCTTCTATTGTAGCCTCCACAGTTGTGTCCTTCATCACCTGTGTCGTCTGTTCTTCCCTCGCAGTCTGGAATGTGACTCCCGGTGAGCGCATGGTCCTCGTCACGGTCGGGCTGTGTGGCGCGTTTTCCTCGTCGTTGGTGTGGATTGCGACGTGAGTACTGTTTCCGGCGGTCTTCGGAGGACTGGATCGAGATTCGGCAATCTGCGTGTCTTCTTCGACGAGGTCGATGTCCATATTATCCATATCCTGGCTACCATAATAGCCAGAATCAGCCAAGGTCACGGGCTGCTTGGAAATGGTGGGTCTCGGTGATGCGGTCGCTTTGTGCGGAGAGACAGTTCTGCTAATCAAAGGGGACGAAGTCGCTACAGTGACTTCATTCTTGTTTGTTGAAGTCCGGGCGAGCTGTTGTGTGAAAGCGTTCGGCGCGCCGTTGGGAGTTGCGGAAAATACATCGGATAATGGCTACATGTTGTCAGCGATCATGAGTAAACGCGCCCAATGGTCAGCAAACTTACTACCCGAGGCTCGCCATTGTCGACTTTACGCGCCGTTCGTGGCGTCTTCCCACGAAGCTTTCCTGGAGTCTTGAAAATCTCGGCCACATTTCTGCTGCCATCGTTAGATAGTGAAGTCACGTTGATGCAGGGATGTACGTGCACTTCGTTCTCGTTGAAGATCCCAGCCATATGCTCATTGAGCCAGTCCAACTCATTTCTTGCTGCGAAAGAAAATTCTTCTGCTTCTGCTTGGACGATGCTGAGAGCCGTCGTTCTTTCTTCAACAATCCAAGAGGCGGAGCCAATCGGCACACGCGTGCCTCGCATCGTAGCCATTGGGTAAGGTAAGACGCGTTGAGCGCGAAAGTGTCGCTATGGGGGAGGAAGAAATGCTAGCTGATCATGGGGTTTGAAAGAAAGTTGATAGTAGTAAGAGAGCTTGCTTGAGGGAAAAGAGGACGACAAAAGTGGGAAGCAAAGCTGTGCTGGATTTGTGCGGTGGTGTTGATGGGCCTTCATCAATTGCGGTTGCAAACCGAATGTTTTGGTCGAGTCCGCATTTGGCTTAGTGCATCTGGAGTCGTGGGGCTTCCCTGCCTTGGGGCAATGACAGTCGCGCTTACCATAAGGTAGTATGGCTTAATTAGGTAGCTGCCCTAGGCAAGGCATGGTTGGCAGGCTCGCAGTCGCTCCAAGCCCCGATAAGGGCCTTATCGGGCGCGGGCAAGGGTTGCATGAAGGGGGGGAGAAGAGCAGTGGAAACGCGACCGGGCGAAAGTAAACAAAAAGTCTCGACACCGACAAAGTCCTCCTCAGCAACAACAACACCAACAACTAACCGCTGCAGCATGAGAGTCATAGAAGTTATTATAGACGTAAGCGACTCCAACACATTTGAAGTTGGTTGCCAATTCTGACTTTTTCCAGGGCTTCAAGTCGTACGCCGTACGAACGGTGATTTCGGGATGGTAAATAAACACTGCGTCTGATCTTCTGGGAGGGAGCGAAGGCTTATATTGCGTTGCGTAGGGACGAAAGTTTCAACTCGATCACTGGTCTGAACGGTTCCGGGAAGTCCAACATCTTGGACGCCATCTGCTTCGTCCTAGGTATTACCAACATGACCACGGTCAGAGCGCAAAATCTCCAGGCAAGCAAGCAACACCGGGTGGCTCTTCCAAACGAACATGCGCTGATCTAATGCGCAACAGGATCTCATCTACAAGCGCGGTCAAGCCGGTGTCACGAAAGCGAGCGTCACGATTGTCTTCGATAATAGGGATAAGAAGAAATCCCCCATCGGTTTCGAGGAATATGCGACAATCAGCGTCACTCGACAGATCGTTCTCGGCGGCACCTCAAAATACCTCATCAATGGCCACCGCGCCCAGCAACAGACAGTGCAGAACTTGTTCCAGTCCGTCCAGCTAAATATCAACAACCCAAACTTCTTGATCATGCAGGGTCGCATCACCAAGGTTCTTAACATGAAAGCCGTCGAAATTCTTGCAATGATCGAGGAGGCCGCTGGCACAAGGATGTTCGAGGACAGGAGAGACAAGGCACTGAAGACCATGGCCAAGAAGGAAATGAAGCTTCAAGAAATCACCGGACTGTTGAAAGAAGAGATCGAGCCGAAGCTCGAGAAGCTGCGGACAGAGAAGCGCGCATTCCTCGACTTCCAACAAACTCAGAACGACCTTGAACGCCTGACGAGATTGGTGGTTGCACATGACTATGTGAAATACCAAGAGAAATTGGAACAGTCCGCAGCAGACCTGGAAGGCAAGAAACAACGACGAAAAGACCTGGAAGAGTCAGCCACACGGTTAAAGAGCGAAATTTCCCACCTCGAGGAGGACGCCAAGCGAGTGCGCGCACAACGTGATAAGGAGCTCAAGAAAGGAGGAAAGGCACAAGGCCTCGAGGAAGCCGTCAAGAAGCATTCGAACGAAATCGTCAGACTGGCCACAGTCATGGACCTGAAGAAGTCAAGCATGGCCGAAGAAGAAGAAAAGAAGACCGCCGTGGAGAAAACAGTCTCGGAGCTAGAAGCGACGTTGCAAAGCAAAACCCAAGCATACGACGATATCAAGGCCAAATTTGACGCCGTCAAGGACGACCTCGAGAAGCAAAACCAAGACGCCGAATCTAAGGAGGAGCTGTTGCAAACCCTGCAGACTGGTGTTGCCTCCAAAGACGGCCAAGAAAGCGGTTACCAAGGCCAACTCCAGGACGCCAGGAATCGCGCAACTGCGGCTGTCACTGAACAGGAGCAAGCCAAGATGAAAATTGCTCATCTCGAAAAGCGCATCAAGGAGGACGAGCCGCGTGCGAAGAAGGCCAAGGAGCAGAACGCTGATCTTCTGAAAGATCTCGAAGGTCTCAGATCACAAGCGCAAAAGCTTGAAAATGAGCTGGGCAAACTTGGCTTTCAACCCGGCCAGGAAGAGGCACTGTACAAGCGGCAATCTGCTCTTCAGCAACAGATCCGTGGCCTGCGTCAAGAGGCCGACGGGCTGAGACGCAAGGTCGCCAACATCGATTTTAACTATGCCGACCCCGTTCCCAACTTTGACCGTTCCAAGGTCAAAGGTCTTGTCGCCCAGCTCTTCACACTCGACAAGCAGCACACGCAAGCCGGCACGGCTCTTGAGATCTGTGCCGGTGGCCGTCTTTACAACGTTGTGGTTGATACCGAAGTTACTGGTACTCAACTGCTGCAAGGAGGCAAGCTTCGCAAGCGTGTTACCATCATTCCCCTTAACAAGATCGCTGCCTTCAAAGCTTCAGCTCAAGCCATTGCGACCGCACAAAAGATCGCGCCTGGCAAGGTCGACTTGGCTTTGTCGCTCGTCGGTTTCGACCACGAAGTATCCGCTGCTATGGAGTACGTCTTTGGCAACACTCTGATCTGTGCGGATGCAGACACTGCCAAGAAGGTCACTTTCGACCCTAACGTGAGGATGAGGAGTATCACTCTTGAGGGAGATGCATACGACCCATCCGGAACGTTGTCTGGTGGTAGCTCTCCCAACTCCAGCGGCGTTCTTGTCACTCTGCAGAAGCTGAATGACATCACTCGCTCGCTCAAGGAGGCGGAAGGCTTGTTGCAGCAACTACAGCAGACTATTGCGAGTGAGAAGTCGAAGCTAGATAACGCTCGCAAGATCAAGCAGGAGCTTGATCTGAAGAGCCATGAGATCAAACTCGCCGAGGAACAGATCAGCGGCAATTCTTCTACGTCCATCATCCAGGAAGTGGAGAACATGAAGGAGACCATCGCTCAGCTCAAGACCGACACGGCCGAGGCCAAGAAGAGGCATGCGGAAGCGAGTACCGATGTCAAGAGAATCGAGAAGGACATGAAGGACTTCGACAACAATAAAGACGCGAAGCTCGTTGAACTCCAGAAATCTCTTGACAAACTTCGAGCCAACCTGGCAAAGAACTCCACTTCAGTAAAGGCGCTCCAGAAGGATGTGCAAAGTGCCCAACTCGACTTAGAACAAGTGGCTGGCGATCTGTCCGCCGCCCGCGAGCAGCTCCAGGAAGTGGAGGTGGCCATCAAGGCCCAGGAGCGGGACATCGAGGATCTCGTTAAGCAACAAGCTAGCCTGCAGGAGACGCTCGATGGCGTCCAGGCTGAGCTGGACGACGAGCGTGCCAAGCTCCACGGCTTCGACGATGAGCTGCACGCTCTCGAGGATGCCACCCGCTCCAAGAACGCCCGCATCGCAGAGGAAAGCCTCGAGATGCAGAAACTCGGCCACCAAGTCGACAAATTCCACAAGGAGCAAGAGTCTGCCGTGCAACGGGTAGCGACCATGGAGAAGGAACACGAGTGGATCGCCGACGAGAAGGACAACTTCGGCCGCACGGGAACGCCCTACGACTTCAAGGGCCAGAACATCGCCGAGTGCAAGGCCACGCTACGCAATTTGACAGACCGATTCCAAGGCATGAAGAAGAAGATCAATCCCAAGGTTATGAACATGATCGAAAGTGTCGAGAAGAAGGAGGTGTCCCTCAAGCATATGATGAAGACGGTCATTCGCGACAAGAAGAAGATCGAAGAGACCATCATAAGCCTCGACGACTACAAGAAGAAGGCCCTCGAGGAGACGTGGACAAAGGTCAATGGCGACTTTGGCCAGATCTTCAACGAACTGCTGCCCGGCAGTTTCGCCAAGCTGGATCCTCCTGAGGGCAAGTCCATCAGCGACGGTCTCGAGGTCAAGGTGTCTCTCGGAAAAGTTTGGAAGCAAAGCTTGACTGAACTTTCTGGTGGACAGAGGTAAGCCCAATCCGTAGTCTCGGTCATCGAAGACAACGATACTAACAGTCCAAACAGATCCCTCATCGCCCTCTCCCTCATCATGGCCTTGCTGCAATTCAAGCCCGCACCAATGTACATCCTCGATGAGGTCGACGCCGCTCTCGACTTGTCACACACGCAAAACATAGGTCGCCTGATCAAGACCCGCTTCAAGGGCTCACAGTTCATCGTCGTCTCCCTCAAAGACGGGATGTTCCAGAACGCTAATCGCATCTTTCGCACCCGCTTCAGCGAGGGCACGAGTGTAGTCCAGGCTTTGACGGCTGCCGACCTTAAGTAAGTCGTCGGTTCGAGCGAGTGGGCGCCTTTTCTTGCGCCGGTTGGAATTGGGCACATATCACGATGATGATGACGATGAAGGGATGTCTCACACATCCCCCTAACTTTTCTTGCCATTGGAGCGGTTTTTACAAGACTTGTGTATGATGATGGATCGGAGAGCCAGGGCGGTTGGATACCATGAAACGCATGCAAACGAGGCGCGACTGCGGAAAAACGGACATACGCCGCGTCGCGTTGTCCTTTTGGGGGTCTGGACATTGTGCTTTAATGAATCAGCCGGGGGTCCTTCTGGAAGGAGTTACGGCATGCTCTATATGGAGGCTCGTGTGCGCATGATGGTGAACTTGAATCTTGCTTTATTGTTCGGCTCTTTTTCCTCTCCGTATTTGTGATTGCGTGACGATGATGTCCTTCTATGTCTATCATGTCTCTCCACCTACCTCTTACTTGGTCACCAAGAATGCTGTGCCTGTATCTTTGAAATAATGAAGAAGAAAAGAAGAAGGGAAAAACTATGACTTGATGTACACATGCTGCCCGCGCTCCTGGACGTGGACTTCCATACCGACCTCAAGCCAGGCCTGCATGTACTCGACGCGGTCGATGCCTTCAAAGAGCGGGCACATCTGCATACCCAGACACCCCATCTTGGGCGCGCCCTCATCGACCTCGCGCAGCTTGCGGAGAGACCTGTCGGGCTCGACCTTGTGGCGGATGCCTGTGGCTGGGTCGACGTTGGGGAGCTTGCAGCTACGGCCGTGTCAGTCTTCTCTTCGCTTTATGGTGGTAGAGGCGAAGAGGGGTAAAACTCACCGGACTGTGCGACAAGAGACCTGGAACTTTACGGGTATGGTGGACTTTGACGTTCCCTGGGTGAAGGTGATGTATTTCCACGACTCTTCGTCGTATGCAGGGGCGCCAGACACTGAACGGCGGACGGGGTCAGCGACGTGCTGTCCGAGCCACCAAGAATGAATCAAAAATAACAAAAACAGAAAATCCGAGAAAAACAAGAGGCCTGGGGGTGAGAACTTACGGACGATGTTGGAGCGGAACCTCCTGACATCAAGCTGCTGAAGGTCCTCGTCCTTGGGAACCTGCGAGTCAAATTCCCGGAGACTGCTGAGGTTCATCAGATGAAGGGGATACTGCGGAAAAAACTCGTCAGGCCCTAAAACCCATCTATACCCCCAAAAGATATCTCATGCTCATCATGGAAGGCATTCAAAAAGCAGTTCAGAACTCACCGCGTCCTGGAACCTGATTGCAGGCTTGTAACCCGCCTCTTCCTTCCTCGGCGCACACCGGTACACCAGTCTCAAATGTCCCGGATCGACCCTGAAGATGGCAAGCTTGTTGCTCACTCCCAGGTACAGCCTCAGCTCATTAGGAATCTCCTTAGCCATGTTTAGCGCAGGAACCAACTCCTTCCACACGCGCACGTTCTCATGCGTGTACCCGCGCTGCTCGATCTCCTTGGCCGAGGGATACTCGACGGGCAAGAGGACCTCCTTCACGGGCAAGGCGCGCCATCCGTCGCGGACCTTGGCCGCAACCCACTGCATCAGCCCCGCGAAGCCGCGGTCCTGCCAGGGGAAGCGGAACACGATCCACGCGTCGCCGGAGCGCTCCGTGAAGACGGTGCTCTTGGTCGCGTCGGGGACGTACACATCCACCTTGACCGTCGCGAGGAGCGGGAACTGGCGCTGGGTGACGAACTCCCAGCTGTGCTCGTCCTTGGCCTCGTCCGAGTCGTCCACGGCCACCGGGAAGGCCGACTTGAGCTGCGCAAACGTGTACAGCCTGTCAAACTCCAGACCGGTGGGGAGCAGCTTGCTCTTGGCCATCTCGATGCCGCGGCATGACTTGATGGGGTAAACGCACAGCGCATGCAGCCTCGCCGCGGCGGCGGCGGCGCCGGGATGGTCCTCGCGGTGCGCGGCGGAGTATTGGTCCTGGAGGTTGCTCTTGGGCGGCGCGACGCCGATCTTGGAGTGCGTGGCGAGCAGGGCGTCGCTGGGCGTCGCCGGGATCGGGGGGAAGAGGTAAAGAACGGGGATGAGGAAGCAGATGACTGTTGCCAAGGGGAGGAAGTAAAATCCGAGGCCTAGGCTGGTCGGGACGTGGTGCATGGGTGTCGTCGACATGTTTGCTGCCGCCGCTGAAGCAGCTCCTGCGGCTTTTGCTGCTACCTCCATTATGATTATATGAATCTTATTGGTGCAGTTATTGTTGATTATTTTGGGCGTGTTTCGACACAAGTTATTTTAGAGCGTACGCGTGTTTACTCCTCATAACCTGTGTTGATCTTCCTCTGATGTCGCTCCCTTTGTAAGTGTTCAAATGAGAAGTTGACTGCGAATTGAGTCACCAGATGATTCACTGTGTGATCTTGATCTGTGAATGTCGATTTACTACCGCTCCTTCATGGCACGATGTCAAGGTATCACCACATCACCCTCAATCTTCGAACAACCACGTCTCCTTTACTAGCCAGGCTGAAACTTTGTCTTCGCCATTCCTTTCAGGGCCCAGAGTCCCCTCGGAGACCATGCGCGTTTGACATTTGGTTCACGTGCGAAGTCATGTGAGTGAGCTCTCTCCTGAACTTACCTAGTCAGAAGATCACTTCATTAAATGGCTGGCCCGTGCCTGAAAAGAAGTCGCCTGTTCGCGCCGCCAACCTGGCTTCCTTTGTCAAATTTGGTGGGCGGTTTTTGCCACCCTTCACCGCCGCGCGAGATCCGTAAAAGGGGCTCGCGCAGGCGCTGCCAAATTGCGCGCACTCTCCATGATCAATACCATCAATATCACTGATAATTAGATAATTAACAGTCTAATTTACATTACTAGTAGCTATTTATAACTGCTTGAGTTTATTATACTTTTAAAAACCCACCCTACTACCCTTTTTAGTATGTCTTTTACTCTTGAGAAGTCCTCTGATTGGATGTATTAGTAGTAACTCGTTGAAACCCGCGCGCGCGATCTCAGTGTATGGGAGTTTATTAATACTCCCGCCCTCCTAATACCCACGAGGCTTAAAGCCCCTTCTCTATTACTGCTACTGAAGTGCTTGAATTCCTTAGTGGCTGCGGAAGCACTATGAGATCTCTCTGCCGAGCACCTCAAGGTCTATATATAACTATATAGCGACTACACAACGGATCTCGCGGAATATAACCGCGTCACTAATAGCATTAAGGAGGTTCATAACCTTATTACCCACACCCTCTCGCGCAATTACTTCACCGTGTACTACTCCCCTTTAAATACTCTCATAGAGTAGTACTAGCTATTTTTAACCTATTTAACTCTATTAGAGAGTAATTAACACTAGTAGATTTATTTTACTTATTATAAACTTTAGGATAATACCTTAAATAAGAGCCTATATAAAGTTATAGTAATTAATAAGTACCTTAATAAGCTTAAGACTATATACCTCATAATAAAATAAGTTTCTAGAATTAACTTATTTAAAATAAGTAACTAGTTTAGGGACTTCTACTACTTATTATTTAATTCCCCCCTTAATACTTAATTAGTTACTTATAATATTTAATATATATCTCAAGAGTAATAAGAAGCTCTTAATCTATATAAAGTTATTACTAAAGTATACTAAATAATACCTATAGTATATAATCTTGAACTAATACCCCTTAAATATACCTAAAACCCTAAACTCCATAAGTCTACTAAATAAATAAGAACTCTTAAATAAAAGGGAATTATTAAGGGTACTTATAAAAATCCCCCTCACTACCCAACTTATAAATTATATTTTTATACCCTCTAAAACTATTGTTATATTATTAGAGGTCCTCTAAAGTAGTAATTAAAATAGGAGATTATAAATTAAATTATTTAGTAGTATAAGAGTAATAAGACCTTTAATTATAAATTATACAAGGTCTAATAGAGGAGTTAAATAGTCCCCTATTATACCTATAAGGGATACTAAATAACTACCTTAAGTACTAATAAGGAAAAGTCTAAAATTACCTTACTATAATTATAAGGAGCTTAAAGTCTTTAGGCTTATACTAGGATTATTATTAGAGGCTTTAAAGTCTATAAGAAATCCTATAAATAGTATAACTCTTTCCTACTTATTAAGGAGATTTTAATAAAAATAATAAGAATTAAGTAATTAAATTTATTATTATATATATATATAGAATTACTATTATATTTAGAAATATATAATTCTCTTTATAAATTAGGCCCTAGGAGAGTCTAATTTAGGGGGGTATATTAAATTTAATAAGTAGTTTTTATTACCCTTTACTATTACACAAGATTCATAAAAGGGACTTATATAAGTACTACTAAATTATGTACACTCTCTATAATTAATACTATTAATATTACTAATAATTAAATATTCTTTATAGCCTAATACTACTACCCTCTTTTATTACTTATTTTATTAATACTAATTAGGTTACCTACTAGGCTATTAGTCTATTTCTATATATTAATAATACCCTAAATCTTTATAAAGTATTTATAATAAGTTAATATATTCTAGGGGAATTTTATATAAATATAATTTATATATACTTTTTATTTTATTTAATTTAAAATTTTATAAAATACTTTTTTAATATATTAAAGTTTTAATTATTTTTAAAGAATTAATTATTAGTATTTATATAATAAAATTATAAAAAGGAAATTCTAAAATATACTTAAATTATTAATTTATAAAATAAATTCTAAATTTTTCTAAGAAATATATTAATTTACTTTTAATAAATAAAAATTATATTTCTTAAATTAATTATTTATTATATTAAATTTTATTATTATATATTTCTTATATAAACTTTTTAAGCTCTTAGAATTTTTATTATAAAGCTATTAAAGTTAATAAAAACTTTTATAATTATAAAAGTATAAAAGGTAGTAATAGCTTTCTAGGTATTATATAAAGTATATATAGTAGAGTATATAATATAAGTTAAATTTATATAGAGAGTATAATTACTCCTATATAGCTGAATGTGGCTGGGTGGCAAAAGGCACAAGAAGAAGCCTGGTTGACAGTCCTGTCCCTAAAGGAGAACGGGTCGGGGCGAAAAGACTTTTTGGTTACATACTCGAAACCAGCAAGGAGATGGAGTGCTCCCATCACCCAGTCCGCTTTCTGAAATGATTGACATACCACCCCGGACAAGGGGCCGTCCGGGCCTGTAAGGTTGGCACAAAATCGCCAACTGCTGGCCGTTGGATGAGCCGATGACGACAACGTCGACCTGTCACCATCATTGCAGCTTGCCGGCCCTTGAGTCATACTTAGGTCGTGTATACAACGATGTGCGGTGAAAACTATAGCGGCGAAAACTCCGACCACTCCTTGTCTCCCGTTGGCTCGCGCCTTGCGTGTCGTCCAGCCTCCTGTGCCCTGAAGTTGCTGCTTGCTGATCCAATGCCGAAACGGGATGTGATGAGGGAAAACCTCCTTCTGTAAGGAGTCGAATCCCCGGCAAGGCAAAGGCCAACTCCATACAGAGGTGCGCTTCAGATGTCCTTGCCCGCCATGCGAACGAAGTAGCTGTGGGCCCGGAATAACCTCAGTACATCTTATCAGACGCGGTACTTACTGAGGGACCTGGACTCATTAGGGGTACTATAGTGGCTAGATAGTGAGGCTGTTTCGAGCGATCATAATCTGGCTTTTCTCTGCTGTCGACTGAGGATGTGCAAGTACCGATGATCTCATCTCGACTTCTTCGAGTAACCGACATAGCAGGAGGTAACCGCAACATCTCTCCTGTTCCAACGACGGCACCTCTACGCCCGTCGTCTCCTCCACACGCCGTCATGCCGGTGGAAACAGCTCTGGTCCGTCTCGAGTAGTTCATCGCTGAGTGGCAGTGCCACCGAGTCTGATCGCTGCGTCGTTGCCAGCTTACGAACGTAGTCCGTTCCTGGGTCGCATCGAGAAGGGTTGCGCCGTTATTTTCCGGAAACAACCCTGAACTCGTGGTGTTCCAAGAGTTGAGTCGCAACCTGATGTAGCTTGACGGCTCTAGCGATTGGATTGTCAAATCCAGAGTCGTGTTAGAGTGGTATTTCAGCACGGTGTAGGAGATTCGAAGGACGCCACGTTCCTGAGATTGGCGCGCATCAACTTCGAGGCTGCAGCTTCCGCGTTCTTCTGGACCTATTCCTTCAGCGACCACGCGCATCATGCCATCGCTCGAATGTAAAAAGTCTCTCCCGGGGTCTCGCTGCCCCTTGAAGATGTCAGGCTGATCTGAGCCTCTGGGGTGCTTCAAGAACCGGGTAAGGGACTCTCTGATCGGGCCGGTTCAACTGCCACTTTGGCGGAAGAGAACTCGGCATTTGGAGTCCCGGCACTCAACGCGGCATCAAGAACACACCCGAAGCAGAAGATACTGCCGCCTGCAGGGCCGCGTACATTCCGCCGACATGAGTTATGATGGTGCCCTTCCAGTGCAGCTTTACCACGTCCAAGAGAAGATGTTCGCCACCTTTTCTCTGAGTTGCGCTGAGCGATCATCGTTACCAAGCTGTCTATTGAGATGGCAGCCAGATGACAAGCGGTGCGACATATGTTTGATGTGGGCCGAAACCCGACCGCCAGGTGTTGTGCCGATTCTGGATTTCGGACATTCTCTGGTGAGAGAACATTATATGTCTGAACACCTTAAATCCTGCCGGTGTTCACTCGAGACTTCAAAGCCAGATGCAGTAGTGAGCAGTATCACATCGAGATTGTCCCCTGTGGTGATATTCGAAGCTTCTGCTCCGAGGCTTCCTTGCATGGGAATGCTCTGTAGACAATAGATGTACGTCTATCGTACACGATTTCTGCATAAAATGCGATTCACTCGTGCTCCATAGACTATTCCAGTATGACACTTAGGATATGAGGCTGACATGTAATCTAATAGATCTTACGCGGAACCAAACTCCAACTCCAACGGTGGGTGAATTGCGGAACCCTGCCTCAAGCCCCTGAGCGCTGGAAAGGATATCGATGTGAACCGCTTCCGCGCGAGAAGCTGTTTGATGCTATTGTCCTGCTGATAGAAATAATTCGTGGCTCGCAACAAGACACAAGAGACGAGGCTTATGGCTGTGATACCAGAGTTCGTCATGTGTTGGCAATGCGGCTCATCGTGGTTGAACCCCGTGGCCCTATTTTGATCAGTCACCTGTGCGGTCCAAACCTGGTCTTATCTATGTGCAAAGCCTTCAAATGTGGACTGTGGCATCGATACTGAGCTGCCAAACTGTTAAAGCTTCATGGTCAGTTGCTCGATCTAAGAGCCGGTCGAGCGTTCGAGGCATACGCAAACGTTGGACTGGCGCGAGCCTCGACGGCTGGGCCTAGTGGCTGGACTTGTTTCGGGCGACATAAGTCAACGGCGCCGGTCGAAGGATAGAAAAGTAATGAAAAGCGTTTTTACCAACGCTTACCCAGTCTCGCTTGGCCTGGGTAGCCGGTCGCAGAAGGACATCATGGCATCTAGATAGTAGGCTTACTTCTTGTTCTTCTATCTGATTTACTGCATTAATCCGGACTTTCGCGAATAGTTGCATGTATTTCTGATTGGTAGCATCCTTTACTTGTCTGTCTGGCGCCAGCCTTCCGCGAATGAGTAATTGACGGAGTTGGGCCAGGGGCATGTCCCAGGCGCCATGTAGGAAGGAAGACCAACCACTGTTACACGGCGCTTTGATACTATCAACTCAACGTCACACTGGAATGATTGAGATTACTCCTCTCTTAGCCCGCCGTAATTGCGAACTTTGCGAACTGGTATTCGAAACTGAGTTCATGAGCTTCCAAGAGTTCATCGCGTCAGTCCGCGTTCGTCCGAGGAAAATTTCCATGAATTTCCGGCATTACTGCAACGAACAGTTCCTGTTCCAGTCTGAGGTGTGCCATCTTAGAAGCAAGGTATCAATAACCGCTTGCCGTTGGCCGCTTTGCCCATTCGCCAGCGGATGACGTGCCATGGTAGCCATAGATGGACAGCTATAGCGAGCCGTGTTATTGTTCATGATATGCAAATTGATCCCGTCGTCGCCACAGGTGACCGTTTTCTGGTACCGCCAACATTTCAAAGGCAGTTCATCCGATGACGCTAGCCTTGAACGAGGAAGCCTGCGAAACAAGGACACCTCTCGCCTTGCCGTCAGACCAATACGTTTGCTGTAATTTGATACGCTCTGGCAATCATGTGCGACTAAGTTCGAGACCCCAAAGCTATGAGGTGGGGGTGGGCCTCATCCAGTCAGTTGTTGACTTGTTGTCCTTTGTTCACCCAAGAATATCCTTCTTCTTCTTTGTGGTGGATATCACGACCCCTTGCGACTGTACGACAAATTCCGGTCCGAATCGCGCGCAACAAAAATACCCAGCAGGAATCATGAGGTCGAATCAGAGCAATTTGGGACTCAAGTGGATATTTGGGGGCGCCGCCAACCGTGTTTTTGACGCTGCTTGTCGAGACCTTTGCGACTTTCGTCAAAGAAAGCTAGGCGGGTCTATGCAGGGCGCATTCCCTGATCCGCCGAGAAGAAAGCAGTCTGCGGCAGGTCCAGCCACATAATAAGTGATCACATGACGTCAGTTTGGCGTGGGTGGGTGACTTGCAACCTTTGTAAGATAAAGATAGGTTGGTCAGGTTTGAGAACAACCTGATTTGGCCATGTCGATGCAAATCCGTTGAGACAGGTTGGTATGGGATTGAAATCCGGGTGTAGCGTTCAATGTCTCAGACCGGAGTTGCCATGTCCGTGAATGAAATCCGCAGTCCGAGCGCAAAACCCATGATCCCGACAAGCTTAGGAGCCATGGCCGCCTACATGGTGGGGGAAGCAAAAAGCAACGAAGGAAGAGTTGCGAAAGGCTTCAGGGCTCGAAGCCTCCCTTGCCACGGAAATTTGCAAACCTGCGCCGGCAACAGGCGGTCCATGACGCCTATAAATCGCGGATGTCTTGGGATTCGAGGGAACGGCGTTGACATCAGGGTTTTGACGCTGTGAAGTGATTCAGGTCCGGCGCATCAGGTGTTGGCAGGAATTTGTGAGACGATGGTGGCTTTGGCTCCAATCGTGGGTAATCCCGTCAAGCGTCAAGCGTCAATCATCCATGCAAGAGTGAGTTTTCGTTTTCTCTTTTCCGAAGATTGGCCCTTAAACGTCGCAGAAGCTGACTTGAATAGATGGCTCGCATTGATGGGCCGGACTCTGATATGGGTTGAACTGGTACAGTTGGGTGGGGTGGGGTACGATGAGATTTTGCGGAGAAGGGTAAGTTGAGGTACAAACCGATATGGGTTGTCACTGCTGATTTTGAAGCAAACGACATGGATGTACGGGCTTGCAGTCCAAATGGATAGAGAAGAGCGGCATCGTGACTCGTTCTTGGGGGAATTGAGCTGAGATGCTTGTACCGAGTGCCTCGGGGGAATTGAGCATTGTATCGTGAGGTGTGCGCCACAACTGACTGGTCAATTTGAGCCCTTGTCGCCACCGAAGAAAAAGCAACCTGGAATAACTTCAGACCCAAGATTTTTCCGTTCTAGAAGCCGGGCCGCTGGTCGAGGCTGGGAAGAAGCAGGGGATCAGAAGTGGTGGCCGGTTTTAAGTTCTCAGGCCGCAGCGAGCGAGCAGGGACTGATGAGGAGTCCACGTTGATGTACAGTCGGTGCGGAAGGTGCATGGCGTAAAAAAAGTTTAAAAGGCTCGGCCCAAGGAGAGTTGTTGGGAGCGTGTGGCAGCCTGAGAGAACGGCGGATACTTACTTCAGTTAGTCGAACGTGGTGTCGTTTCCAAGCTGGACAGCACCGCCGTAGTGCAGTAAGGCTGATATGCCGGGTGTTCCTGGCAGCTGCAAAACGGGGTTATACTACTAGCACTACCTTATGGTATGGTACCTTACGGATACCGACGCGCTGAGGCAGAGGTTCAGACTGAGGCGCCGAGGAAAGTATCGCCTGGGTGTTGAGACTTCTGGATATAAGAAAATTCGAGTCTTGACGTGATGAAATGCAGCGCGCTGCATTGCAGCAGCTGAGGGTAGTTGCAGCTCTCGCGCCATTAGAGAGCTAAGTAGTGCATCTGCCAGAGCGGAAGAATGCAGGGAAACTGCAGCTGTGCAGGCAATAAGGTACCAGAGCAGACATGGATACGTACTCGTACGGTGGCAAGGGAAGAAAAGAAAAGAAAAGAAGGCGGGAAAAAAAAAAAAAAAAAAAAAGGAAGGCCGCCGCAAGAAACGGCAGTGGCCAAACGCAACAGCCTCGATCGGTCTGGGCCGCTGGCAACAACCATTGGGTCGGGTCATTGGAGGTTAAACTCGTACCGCCGTCCACAAGACACGACATCCCGGGCCATGCCGATCGCTCGAGAGGGGGAAAATCGGCTGGAAGGTGAGGGCTAGCACAATCCGATAGGAAATGGGCCTGAAGGACAACAAGCAAGTTCCCTGGTCATCTATCTTACTCAGAATCTCTAAGCAAACTAGCACCTCTTCAAAAGTCTGCCTCGACGCCATTTGTCACAGCTCTTGCGCGAGGCAGGTGGAGCTGGGGGTATGCGCAGGAGTTATGTCTGCTGCCGTGTTGGTTTGTTTGCTTTGAAGACAATGCCTGTCTGTTTGTCGTGCTGGAAATGTCACGAAGGGGGTGAAATATTCAAAGAGCTAGATGTTGAATGGAACACACAACAGTTCAGGTTTGATATATGGTGTTTCTTGAAGCACGGGTTTAATTAGCTACTCAAGAATTAAAGTTCCTTGTATAAAACTCCACGAGTTAGCCAGGTTCCTTGAAGAAGAAATGAACTGACCAAGTTGGGCCCAAGGCCAAGGACAGAAGAAATAACCCATGGAGGGCTTAAACCTCGCCCGACGTCACGCATTAAGGTAGAGCTGAAGTCGTTGGAGACTTGAGACTAGCGTGGAAAAGTGTAATTACCCCCATGAACGAGAGTCACGCAGCCGTTGCAAGCCGAGGAGGCAAGGATAATAGTATGAAGTGAAAATATACCTCCCCAGGGATTAAAGACGTTAGCGTATTACTTTGACCCGCAACATAACAGCGCAAACTCCGAATGGCTATGGTTTTCTGGGGAATGTTCTTCCCATAGAGATTTAGGTGAGAATAACATTTTCTCAGCCCGCCAGAGAGAGGCCCAGATGTCTTGCCTTGAGGTGTAACTCACTTACTGATAGACCACCAGAGAAAGACTTCTGAACATCATACCCAGAATCGTTAGCAGGGGACGGCACTAACGTTTTTAGTCCCTGGGGAGGTATAGGTAAGTAGGTAGGTAAATACGAGTATCCAACCATCTGAGAAACACGTACCAGGTCTCCTGCATGCTTAGATCTTGCCTTCCTTCGTACTTGGCGTCTATCAAGCTGCAAGCGCCTGGGTACTCACTTGCCTAAACTCCGTTTGCCTGGAGTAAAGTACTTTCCCACAGAGGATCCCTGGCAGGATACCTGGTAATGGGCTGAGGTCTGGTAGGCGCCTTCCCAAATCGCAATTAGAGGGAGGGAAGGAAGGTGCCGCGGCCTGTTGCATTGCTATGGGCCCTCCATCCCCCCATTCCCTTTGGAGGTTGGCCCCGAGTCCGGCCCCGTGGCAGGAGTGGAGAATGAGCTGTTGACTCCTGCTGTTTCGAGACTCTCTACCTTACTATTACCTTATCCGTGTTGGGGAGGAACCACACCCAGCTGCATTTCTGTGAATTACATAATACGCTTCTCACCACCAGTCTACCTTATTTACTACCTCAGGTACCTCATACAACTTCTCACAGGCTCAAGGCAGGTCCTTACCGAGTGCCAGTGCCCCCCGAATTCCCGTCCATCGTACCTTACTCTTGCAATCAATAAGGTGGAACAAAGAACGGAGATCCGGGCAGTTGCTGATGAACATCGCTCCGCGTGATTCCTACGCTTCGCTGTTGCTCTTGGTGATCGCGTTGGAATCCGACGGACACGGACCTTTGCACAGCTTTTCCGAGGTGAGAATCAAGCCGGCGGCGGGGAAAGGGGGGGCCAATCAGACCCTGGACGGGAGGGGATTTCATACTGCGGTAGACGGCACCCGGCTCACTGCACACAACGATTCAATGCTTCGTCGATATCGATTCAGTATCTACGTAACCAGCATCCCTCGCCCCAAGTGTCAATGAACCGCTCATGTAAATCACATTTCCTCGCACTGCGGAATCGCTCTCATCCTTTTTCGTCCCATCTATCCCCCCCTCTCTTTTGTCCGTCTGCAGCGTCCATTGGCATTGGCTGCAGACTTCCTAATGCAGGCTCGATTTCCATTAAGGATCCAGACCCTTGAGGAAGGAAGACCTGGCAGGATCCAGGGCCCCTTCCCTGTACCCACACAGAATGCAGACGCTTTCTGTCCTGGCACCTTTTTGGGAAGCCGACTGTCGATTCTATCCATTACCTTACGCGCACAAAGCTAACGCTTCATTGGGCTGGGCTGCCTAAGAAGCCAAACTCATCAACCCTTGGTACCCAAATCGCCGCCCTTACGCACAACATCGGACTATGAAGAGAGCATTCGGAGCGGGCCACGCCATACAATGAATTGCACGCTGCACCGCATTCATGGGACGATGTTCCTGTGCTTATGTTGGGATTGTTGATCAGTATCCGCTCCTGGGTAGTTTACAACGCAATAGGGACATCAATTGGTCCGAACGACTGACAAGGCCGCCCCTGCTTCCGGGAACCCCAACTGTCCTGGGACGACTATCAACCTGGATTATCGGACTCCAAACTAATACTGCATGCAGGATGCACCAGCTTCGCCACCCTCTTTTTCCCCGTCCGTAGCCCGCAGATTTTGTCGACTTGTGCGCCCGACTATCTACATACTCTGACATGCAGAGATCCGGTCACCATTCCTCCCTGCAGCTGTCGTAAATACTACCAGCAAAAAGTTTTCTGGTCTGGGAGGGGGGCGAGCACGGGGGTTGTCGGTCCCAAGCATCGAGAACCAACACGGCGGAGAAACCTACACAACTACCTGACCATGTCATACCGTACTTCAGTCGACACGCTGTGGTCGGTTTTCGCTCTAATCCATGCATACAGGGGCCAGATTAGGCAGCTCTGTCTGAACAGATCTACCTTCTTTCATCCAGCCTATGGCTTCCGACAAAGTGGAATTATGGGGATGCGGGAACCGGTCACAGCGAGTGTCTACGGTAATACCTCCGCAGCAAGGTACTGGTCTGAATCCTGGAAGCGCGACGTCGAGGCACGTCGAGTTTGCATTGCAGTACCTCGGCTCGATGCTGGAAGCATTGTCTTCAGGAATACTGTCCTTGCGATGTCTTCGGTGTCAATTACAAGCTCGCCATTTCATCGCGACGCTGCCAATGCTCGGCACTCGATCCCGCCGATTCCCGTTCCAGCTTCTGGATCCGCGCGCGACATGTCACCAAAGCTCTGGCGGCAACTTCAACTCATTTCTCGTCCTATCCCAAGGACCGCCGCTCTTAAGCATGGGCGCTAGCGGCATCAGGTCCCAGGGCCAAGAAAGCTAGATTATGCTGTTGCTGTTCTGCCCTTTCCTCTTTTGTCCCGCTGGACCTCACCTGTCTGTGCTCCCGCACCTACTCGATCCCCCCCCCAAAAGAGCGCCGGCCCAGCTCTGCCAGGCCGGGACCCAGATTCTAGGTGTGGGTGTCGACGAGGGTGCCCCTATGGGGTGGATTGCTGAGGGTATTGGCCTTCTCTTCCTTCTCCGTGTTCTTGGCTCCGTGCCCCGACAGCTTGGGTACTCGGAAATCCTCTGAGTAGGCGCCTGCCCGGTTGGTCTGGTCTGGTCTGGTCTGGCCTGGTCTGGTTCCATTGCTGTGAACTATGTAGACTTGATGTCTTACCTGAGCCGTTTTGCCCCTCCTTACCCTAACTTCAATCTCGTCGCCATTTACTTTATAGCTTCAGTTCGACCAACATTCCTCTGTACGATACGGATGGCGCCTGACAGGTCCACGGACACTTCATCCCTTCCTCAATCTCCGCCGTCTTAGACAGGAGCGGTCCCACATTATTTGAGAGTGACCTTTTGAGCCGACCTTATAGGCTCGATAGCTTGCTTGCTTAGGCTCGGACGAATTCGCGCTAGACTCGCATGGAAGAACGTGTTCACGAACTTCACAAACTGCCAAACAACCCGTCAACACATATGTGAATTTGTGCGGACGCAGGAACGTAAGTTTCATGCAACAAGCCTGGTGGCCATATATGCACGAGTTAACTTGGGCTAACTATTAGTCCCAGGGCGACTACGCCCAGCTGTCACGGCTCTTGGTCGCGGAATTCGGGGCAGACTTCAGATCAACAACAGGAACCTCCACATCATCTCGAGCTAGTCCAGTGTTGATCAAGCTCCCAGCAGGAGGAGCTGACAGGGCCTCGAATTTGAAAGTACTATTTTGCCAACCCCAACCCCGGCAAGCCTAGTCCAGCTTCAACCCCACAAGCCTGGGCGCTTGCTTTGGCTTGTTACATCACCTTGAGCCGAGGAACCTTGTCTCATTCTTTGCCAGGGCTTACATTTGCCTCGTCATTTCAGATTCTGGCATCCGGTTCTGCTTCAGAAGCACGCGCACGCACCTCTGGACGGAAACTCGGGGCCTCGACCTTGCGAGTAAGTTGAAGGCGTCCGCCATCATCACCTCGCCGACCAAGCCAGACGACTCGCATCGCGCTCCGAATGTTAAGTGTTAGAGCAGACGGCAGCACCCAAATCAGTCCAGGCCGAGAGATTAGATTGTCGAGACCTAAGGAAGCCAGCCGTTGCCACGTCCCTCAGTCGGCACGCTTGATAACTCCATAACGCCTTGGATCGGACTCTTCCAAGTATCTGCCACGCATCAGCCGCCCAAGTCCTCACGCGCCATCCCCGACCTTTATTCGACCTAGGGTCGTCTTTTAAAACCGCTTCTCCCGAGGCTTGGAAACCACCAAGAGCTTGAGCTCGCGAGGGTGACTGCGCCAAAAGCCTTTTCACCCCGCGCCAAATTCTTCCCTCACTTTCCAGGACGAAAATTCTGCATCAGTGGCTTTTCATCTGGCCTATATTGCTGAGAGCTGCTAATCCCGTGCCCAGCATATGACATCTGCGGCATAAGCAGACTTTGTTACTGCCTATTCTGTTCCTCCACTCTCACTAAGAATATCCCTGATCCCCATCAAAATTCCACGCCGTGTCTTGCCGGGACATGGCCGATATATCCACATAGTCGGGTAGTTTCGCCTCGCCTTTAGAATTCAACGGCACTGACTCTTCGGATCGGTACTAGCTCATCTAGCGGAACTTATTCATCCTCGACCTTGTCTCTTGATCTTTGCCCCTTGTCTGGCCCAACTGAGTGTAACCGCGGCATATCAAAGCCTATAGCCTCATCAGCCCTCATCCTCACTATTCTTCTATTCTCCCCTTCTACAAGGGTAGAGTTCACGCCACGCTCACGTTGGCATCTTTCATAACGCCAGTTGCTGGAGCCAAGGTATTCTGGCCAACCACAGCGACTTGTTTCCTCTTCAGCCGTCCGGGGCTTTCGAATTTTACCGGGATTTCTTGGATACGAAGCCTAGATAACACCATCTCGCCATTGCCTCTGGGTCTCGAATTTCCCTTCCTAGCGTAGCACCCACACAAGGAGCCCTAGCCATAACGCCAATTCCGCGAGCAGATCGCCAGAGCGCGGGCTGCGATACCCGCCCTCTCGAACTCGGCCACTTGGATTTTGCTTGCCCAAGAGCCCCACCACGACCGTCACCAACCACAGCTCTCACTCTTGAGGGAGCTGGTGTGGCTCTAGGTGACCTGGACACTCTTCAGAGCGGCGCGGTCTAACCTCTTGGTTCCCCAGAACCAAGGTGCTCCAGCCTCCCGTGTGCGGTTTCTCGCGCCTACGCAGACCAGACCCTCCGAGCAGCAGGCTCGACCAACAGCCGGTCTCCCTCGTGCGGCAGTCTTCAGAACCTTGGACTCTGTCAAATCGTAGCCATCACCTCGCTGGAATAGTTTCTATGCCCTGGTTCAGGGACCGCATGCCTGTCACAAGAAGTCTTCGATTCGATCTTGTTGTATCAAAGCTGTCTTTCTGCTCAGACGGAGAGACTCTTCATAGGCCTGAACCCCAAGCTTTCTGCTCCATCCCCTAAAAATTCCAGAAACTCTGGCCACTTCGTTCTTCCGACAGAGACAAGTACATCGAAGCACGCCGTTCAGGTCGCAACGCGGTCCCGTGTAGCGATCTGAATCCGAAGGGATACAGCTACGTTATTCGCGCTTGTGCGGATAGACCATGCCAGCTCTGCAGGAAACGCTGACACAGCTCCACGCTGCATCCCCCTCCCCTGACTTTCCAATCGAGAACTCGACACAATTATCTTCCACCGCGACCATGGGGGACTATTACCACCACTTCCTCACCTCCATGTCGGGTGTGGAAGCCAGCCAGAATATGAGTCCGCAGGACACACATCCTCCCCAATACCCTGGCGGTCAAATGCCAATGATGGGCAGCGTGATGCCCGGACCTTATCCTAACCTAGGATACTTCACTGGCTTTCCCGACCCAGTTGGACTGAACGCTACCAAATCCTCTCGAAACCGCAGGAAGTCGGCGCCAGTCTTGGATCATATCAAGCACCGCCGCACAAGGTCTGGCTGCTACATGTGTAGAAGCCGTCGAGTCAAGGTCGGTTTTTGAACCCATGTTTTTTCCTTTCGAAGTCTAATCGCAACACCAGTGTGACGAGACCCGGCCAATTTGCATTAGTGTGTAAACCCAGCTCGACGGAGCCGCTGTTGAGTAGCTAATACGATCGCAGGATGTCGGAAGGGTAGCCGTGAATGCATTTATCCAGAACCTCCAGCAGTCAAAGGCGCAGCAGGCCAGACGACAGCATCCAAGGACGGGGCAATAGCACAACAGGCCAGTCCTGGTTCGTCTAACGACCCCGAAGAGGGCGACGAAGATACAGAACCTACCGGTCTTGACACCATTCCGGACGAAGACGAAGGGGATGAGGAACTTTACCAGAAAATCTTCTCCGGCCCAAGTCGAAGCAGTACAGCATCTTCGCTCAACTTTCATCGTTCAGGAGGAACTCGTGGAAGCTCTGAGACCCCATCACATGAAGGGACAAAGAGTGCGTCACCGTCAGCATCAGTCGGAACATCGAGCAGTCAAGCTGCGACGACGTATGCCATGCCTGACCTGGGAGTTCTCTCTCTCAGCAACCAAGCTGACTGGTCAAACTTGCCTATCGACCTACGACAGCATCTCGATTATTTTTGCGCAAACGTGACGCATTACCATTATTGCATGATAATCGACACCCACGAGGTGTTCCGCGCCATTCTTCCGAATTATGCTTTGAAGAACGAGGCACTTCTGTATGCGGTCGTTGGTTTCGCTGCATATCAACGCACTCTCCAGGATCCCAACGGCAAAATGGAGGACTTCTTGAAATATTACAACAAAAGCGTCATTCTGTTGCTGAATTCACTGAAGAGGAAGGAGAAACATAACATCACCACACTGCTGACAGTGCTCCAATTGGCCACCATCGAGGTACGCGTTGTGTCAACCATTGTGTACGAGGAGGGGGGCGTTAGTTGACAAGAGAAAAACAGGAATATTTGGGCGACTGGATCAACCTCATGGGACATCAAAAGGCCGCGTACGAGATGCTAACACATCTATTTACCCCCGAGACCGCCAACCAAAGTGCTCTCGGCCGGATGATTGTATCGTGGTATGGACGATTTGATATCTTCATCGCCCTAATGGGCGGGTTTCCAACGATGCTACCGAAGCAGTGGTTCATGATCAATGTCGAGTACTGCGATAATCAGGCCGCTGTCGACAAAGACAGCCTGTCCTGGAAAGTGGAGGCAGAATCAGCTCGGCTCAGAGTTATCTCCAGGGATATGTCAACGCTATTTGCGCGGGGTAGCAGAGGGCAGATCTCGCCCGAGGACTTCGCCATTGAGCACGAGCGCATACAGAAATCGCTCCACGACTGGAAAGACGGCTGGGACCACGAGATGACGGACCCCGCCCGTCTTGTCACAGACTTCAGCCACGCCCGACCCCTAAGCCAAGACGACATCGTGGACCCCTTTGCGCCAGGGATTCTATACGACTTCCCGGCGTTCCCAACGACCATGCTGACGGGCGAATGGAACTCTACGACGATGATGCACAAGTGCCAATCACCGACCACGAAGAGGGCCGAGCTCTATGACGAACTGAAAGGTCACGCGTACGCCATTTGCCAGATTTTCGAGGCCGTCGAAAACTGGCCACACAAACCGAAAGGCAGCCTCATCCAGATCCAGGCATGCGTTGCCCTTTCCGCCTTGTTCTTACCACATGATCCGAAGCACCACATGTGGATTAGACGTAAATTTGCTCTGCTGGAGACCATGGGGTGAGTTGTCTTCGACCATTAGAGGGTGGGTTCAAAACAAACCTCCAGGTGTTTTGATAGAAAGAAGAAGAAGGTTAGATTCTAATATCTGTAGTTACATTCATCCAATCACACTTCGCTCCAAAATGGCGGAGCTCTTTCAGCAGCCATCTTGCGTACGCTGGTGGCTTCCCGACGACGAGGGTTTCAGTCCCATCCTGCAGAGCGTCCGCACCTTCGCGGACGAGCGTAACGCGAATGCGATATCGACCCAGGCCGAGAACCTCCGAGAAGTGCGCCACATCTTCGCAAAGATGCAGATGTACGACGACCCGTCTGCCCAGCTTGGGCAGAGCGCAGCGGCCTAGTCTGGGGGTGAGGGTGCGGTGTGCGACGCCCGCTCTCTCGACAACGTTCCGACTCCCACTCTGGCCTCGTATTTGAGAAAAGCTTTGTTCAAAAGGATTCCCAAAAAAATGACGGTACACAGCGAGAGAGAGAGAGAGAGAGAGAGAGACGAGGGGGTGGGGGGGAGAACGACCATCTCTCGCAAGTTCGATTCGCTGCGGATGATCAGGCACGGTCAGTCCTGTCGCGATCTGGCCAACCCGAGGCCTAAGAGCATCGTTTAGCAACTTGAGGTTTTTGCTTCTCCCCCCTTTTTTTCCGACTTTTATTCTGGGACATCATCCTATCTCGCCTTGATGAACCCCCCTAGGCATCTATCCCCCAAGTTCGCGACTCAGGCCACTTTTTGCGTTGCAGGCCATGCGCATTTTGGCCTTCACTTCACTTTATCATACACATTGAGGGGGACCAATGTATCATAGCTGCTCTTGATGGCAAACCGCGAACCCCTCCTTCTCTTCTCGCACATCTTCCACAAGCCCAGGTCCATAAGAAGCCCCGGCTAGACATATACAGGGTCTTCTTGTTTTGATACACAGTGATGAGTAAAACATCACGACATTAGAAAAAAGTACTATACATCACTGTCTTCATTCATAACAAGAATAAGCCTATATGCTTCCAGGACACTAAGCCCCGTGGCGCATCAAGGTGAAGTGGAAGGAAATGTAGACGAGCCGTGATTCACGGCATTACTTTCCCTCCTCACAAAGTCCGAGACGCTAGCACCAAGACTTTTCCTTCTGGTCTCAGGGCATAGCGTCCTTTTCGTGCTTAGTCTCATCTGTCGTATCTGTAGTGGAATCCGCTGACTTCGTGGACTCCTGGGCAAAGTCCTTGGTATTAACATCCTTCTCGATCAATTCCGATTCAGCTGTTGAGGTGGCCTCCTCGACTTCATCTGCTTCAACATTCTCCTTCTCGTTTTTGTTGGCCTCCTGCGTTTCATCCGTCAAGGGTTCTTCTTTTACCGGCTCCTCGGCCGTCAATTCCGCCACTGTATCACTTGTTGCTTCTTCCGTGACCACGATGGTCTGATGCGCGTCATCGGAGACTTCATCTCTCTTTTCGGGCTCATGACTTTTCTCCGTGATCTCGAGCACCGTCGGCACCTCGTCCTGTGGTTGCTCCTCGGGCGACGGAACGTCCTCCAAGATTTCCTTCTCGACAACGACTGGCAGCTCTGCGATCTCGGGCTCTTCCTTCACCGTCTCTGGCGCGGAGATGTGCATGTCGCGAATCTTGCCCGCAACATCGTTCTCCTCCTCGTCAGCCTCTACCACGGTTGTCACCGCGCTTCCGACCGAGGGACTAGCCCTGACGTGGCGCCTCGTAGCGGTCCTGCCCACCGGCTGGTAGTTATCGTCTTCGCCCTGGCCGCCCTCCCGGTGAGGAGGCTTGGCAATCGCCACGGGGAGCTGCTGCTTCTTGTCCGCGCCGTTGCCATCAGGCACAGCGGTAGCCGTCTCCAAACCCTCCGCCTCAGGCGGCAGCTTGTAGTTCTCGGCGGGCAGGAGGTCGTACATGTCGCAGACGGTCTTGAAGAAGACGTACAAGCCCGTCTGGCCCTCGATCGTCCAGAATACGGCGCGGTGCTGGAACCATGCATGCGCGAAGATGCGGTGCAGCCGACGGAAGACGTTGACGAGATTCTTGACGGCGACGCCCTTGTTGTGCACGTCGGACAGCACGACGAAGCGCGAGGGGAAAATCTTGGGGTCAGTGACGATGTTGGCAGCCCAGTCGAGGGTGTGGCAACAGTAGTCGATGGCGCAGCAGCTCTTGGGTTGCTCGTGAACGGCGCAGAGGAACTGCCACTCGGAGGCGCGCATTTCGGGACACGTGGCGGCGCTGCATGGTGGGGAGTCGAAGAGGAAGCCCACGATCAGGGTGTTGCATTGCGAAATGAGGAAACGGCATAGCTCGTAGAGCCAGAGCGTGCGGTCGATGCCCGGCGGGGGCGTAGCGAGTTGGATTGCGGTCGTGCGGGTTATCGGAGTGCTGTTTCTGTTCGTGTGGTGGTGGTGTAGGGCCGCGAGGTGTTCTTGGAGCTGGAAGGCCGAGTCGAGCTATAGGTTTTCACAAGGAAAGACATGTCAACATTATGGGGATGACGCTTGAGGGAACTCGGTTATCACGGTCCCGGGCACAGACGAACCTCGTTAAGGGGGACCAGAGGCGGTCCAGCTGCCATGTCGGCAGCCTTCGTGCCTGGATGTATGCGACGCCTCGAGTTGGCTTCGATTAGGGATTGCTCCATTGGCGAGGCCTGGCGGTTCGACTGCGCGCCCATCGAAGGGGACTTTGGGCCGAGCTGGATCTCGGCGGGCGGCGGCGGGCTGGGCAGCCGGGGGGAGCTCGGCGCCATTGACATGATTGCGTGTGCGTTGCAAACTTGAAGTGAAATGCAAAAAAGAGAGAAAGCCGCCGCGAGTAGAAGTCAAACAAGAGCGTTTGCAAGCGGAGCGTCGCGTGGAGTTTGATCGTCGTGATGGTGTCGTGCTAAAAGTCGAAGGTGGGCGGCTGGAGCTCTGTCACTCTCCCAACCCAAGTCTCTCGCACACATTCAGCCACCACGCAAGAGCTCCCTGCTTCTCCTAGTAATTAGTGCATGCACTAGATAGACGGAAATCCCTAGTCGGGCTTAGTCAGGATCATCTGTCCTTTCTTTTCCCCCCCTCGCTTTCTTCCCCGGGTCAGGAAAGATACGGACCAGTCAAAACTACCTTAGGTACCTTACCTAAGGTAAAGTAAGGTACCTGATATCTGAAGTCCCCATCCCACCATTTCGATCCCCCCCCCCTTCCTAATCTTTACCTTAGCTAGTACTTATTAATATAATAAAGAAGTATTAAATAATAGCTTTAAAAGTTAGGAAAGCACTAAAGATAAACTTAATAATAATAATAATAATAATTTTTCTTATAATTAAATTAAATATTAAGTTTAAGTTTAATTTATTTAATTTTAATTTTAATTAATATATTAAAATAATAAAAGTACTATTTATAAATAATATAATATTATATATAATAATATACTATAGTTAATTTTTAATAATAATTCTTTTACTAAGTAATTTATATAGAAATTAAAATTAATTATAAAGTTTATTAAAAACAATTTTAATATTTTATATAAATAAATAATTATTATTATAATATAAAGTAAATACTTTAAGAAAAGTTAATATATTATTAATAATTTTCTTTTATACTATATTATACTTATATTTAATTATAATAACTTTAAGTTAATATATTCTTTTTAATTCTTATATAAGTAAGTATATATATAGAAGTTTATATAAACTTACCTCAAGTACTTATATGGATTATATGCGTTGTATGTTAATAGCCTAGGGTGGAAATGACCAATCGGAATAGGGGTGGGGTCTTACCCGCGTTTTGTCACTACCTTACCTGAGCTGCATCACCTTACGTACATGTACATTTCTTTGTCAGTGGAAGACCCATTCATCCACCCAGATCCTCGAAACGCATGGGTACACACGATAGCTAATATCAACACGTTTGCTGCAGAAACCTTCGGGACTTCTGTTTCATCCACGAAGTACCTAGATTTGTGACCGCGTACAGATCCGAGCTCAGTAGCAGGGTTCCCCTCCATCCCGCACCATGGATTTTGACGATGACGCCCCGCCCGATCTGGTCGAAGCTGGCAAAGTCCCAGAAGATATACCGGAGAACGTCCTCTCAACGTCAGAGAGACAGATCAAAGTCCCTATAACCATAGTCACGGGGTATCTGGGGGCGGGAAAGACGACGTTGCTGAATTACATCTTGACGGCGCAGCATGGGAAGAAGATTGCCGTTATTATGAATGGTAAGTGTGGCAGGGTCACAGTGAGGTCGAGGGAATTGCTGACATATCTTGTAGAGTTTGGAGACTGTTAGTTGAGATACCTTCTTAGAGGGATGGCAGACATGCTAAAGACGTCAGCACTCGATATAGAAAAGTCTCTTACCGTCAACAAGGGCGATGAGCAAGTTGAAGAGTGGCTTGAAGTTGGCAACGGATGCATATGCTGTTCCGTTAAGTAAGGACGACCTAAAATTCGGAAACTCGACGTGCTAACAAATGAAGGGATACCGGTGTCAACGCCATTGAGTCACTCATGCAGAAGAAAGGCGCCTTTGACTACATCCTTCTTGAAACTACCGGTCTCGCGGACCCTGGCAATCTGGTTCCCCTTTTCTGGGTCGACGACGGTCTTGGAAGCACAATATATCTCGACGGCATTGTCACGCTTGTAGATGCAAAGAATATCCTTCGCAGCCTCGACGACCCCTCCGGCGAGATCAAGCTTGACGACCAAGAAGATGACCATGGTCACGGCCCGCTGATGACGACAGCGCACGTTCAAATTTCACACGCGGATGTTATTGTCATCAACAAGACGGACCTAGTATCCGAACAGGAACTGAAGCAGGTCAGGGCGAGGATAGAATCTATCAACGGTCTGGCGAAGATCCACGTCACGCAGAAGAGCGAGGTGCCTCGCCTCGAGGGGTTCTTGTTGGATTTGCATGCGTATGATCAGATCACTGAGCTTGATACGAGCCAGAAGGGCCATAGTCATTTGGATTCTGTAAGTAGTGGTATTGCGGTATATAACGCGCCGTGGACAACATCGCTGACTTTCCCGCAGACCATTTCAACTGTCTCGATACCGGTGCCCGAGCTAGCGCCTAGACAGCTGGCACAGGTTGACAAGTGGTTGAGAAATTTGCTTTGGGACCGCCGGCTCCCTGGAGACGATAAGACGGTCCTGGAAGTGCACCGGTCTAAAGGACGTCTGCTTTTCGACAACGGTGATATCAAGCTTATTCAGGGCGTGAGGGAGATTTTTGAGATTATGGACTCGCCTGATCAGTCACGTGAGGCAACGGCGCAGGGCAAGATTATCCTGATCGGAAGATACCTGAAGGACATCGACTTTGAGAAGAGTCTCTTGGAAATCCTCAAGTCAGATGTGAAAATACAGAGTTCGCTTGAGAGGGCGCTGCCGAAAAATAGATACGGCTTATGCGCCTAGAGAACAAAGTAGGCCTTATGTAGTCGCTGCGTATCTGGGACTTTCACGCCTTCTGGTAGCACATGACTTTGGTTGAAAATTCGAGTCGGGGTAATACATGCGGGCCGAATCTGCACTCGGTGCGACTCAGCCATTGTCCTACACACTTTCTCTGTGCTTTCATGTAAGACACCAACGGCAATTGAGAGTGTGGAATCGTCAGGGACCTGCTATGTAAAAGTCTCATCAGTCAAAGCAACCAATGGAGGGAGCCTTGGGGACAAGGCGAGCAAGTCGGGAGTCCGGAGGAAATTCATCGCTGCCAGAGCTGGGCACGACTAGACATGGAATTGGGTACGGAGATGTCATGAATAGGTAAGCAATGATGCTGCAATAGACTCTGGACCCCTAAGATCATCCCATGTAGCCTCAAAGGATGTCAAAAAAGCGTGTAGCGCGACTTCGCACTGGCTGCAGGGGGTTTGGAGGGGCTTAACCTGGGGCACAGACCATCGGATCCATCTTCGCCGGTCCTCCGTGCGTTAGCGTTGACTGGGCCACACTCTCTACACTGTACACCAACAATCCCCGTAGAGCTTCATTTGTTGGTAGCTTCGTCGACAGAATCATCTCTCGAGCGCATCCGGCCCATCACCGATACGAATTGAGCCCCGAACTGCCCACGACGACGAGAAAAACCGCGCGATTAACGATTGCGAAGCAATACATCACAACACCTAATCATGAATCGACCAGGTAGGCCTAATCATCGTCCGTCTTCTTTCAGCCTTTGGGCAGCCCGCCACTGTTTGCAAGCCCATCAGGACCATCTGAATGCCGTCGCACCCTTCCACCTGGGCTTATATGCCTTCGTGCGATCAGGGTTTCTCCGCAGAATATTGCAAGAAGCACGCGACTAGTGTCCCTACCTTCAACCTGCCCACGAGACCTCGCCGTCGCCAACCGACATGGAACGATGAAACTCGCGCCATCGAGCCAAGTACACGTAAAACCATGATGGGTAGACACACGCGGGACACATTTGCCAGTTACGCCTTTTATATCTAGGATACAAAACACATGAACTCGTCCAGAAGACAATTCCAAGCTCCATGTTCTCATAGCTGACATTGGGCGCCATCAGTAGGAGCAGTTCCTCAATCACTACGAGGCATACCGACGGGTTTTGGTGGCCAGCAGCAGCAACAGCAACAACAAGCAGGCAGGACAGTGTCAAACCGGTTACCAAATGGGAAAATAGGTAGGAAGCTGGCCTTCCATTGTTCAAGCACCATGCTGGAACACTTGGACAGAAGAAAGAGCGTTGTTAACATGGAGTGCTTTGGAAACACATAGGCAGTAATGGAAGCGGCTGGGCATTTGGAGGAGGAGTGCCTATGGGAGGTGCTGGATTGCAAAATCAGGCCCGTCAACTTGGAGGCAATGTCAGTTTTGCACAGAGCTTGAGCGGGTCGCAACCAGCAACACCACTGGACCTGTCGTACGTTCTTTCCCCTTTGACTGAGGTTTGACTTGCATTTGCTCTTGCGCGCACCTTCTGCACCTTCCCTCGCCCACACACTTGTTCACACTCAAACTTCTCACCACCACCCACAACTTGCCCCACGGCAATACAAGTACCAAAGGACAGTGAACCTTCCCGCTTGTCGCTGGATTACTGCAGCGCGCCTTTTCTACCCTGTTGTCTTGGCATCTCTTCTCCCTTCTCATCATGGGCAAACGCAAGCGAATCTTGCTACAACGAAGCAGAAAGGCTGCAAAAGACAAGTTGAACACCATGAAGCCCTCATCACCCGAGGAGCCCAAGAAGGGCTATGCTGAGGTTCTCAAGACGGCGAAGTAATGTTCCTCTTATGGCTTCGATTTTTCATTTTTCTTCTCAATTTTGCCTTACCGTCTCATTGATATGAGAGGAAACATATTCGGATTGGATAGATGATGCTGACTTTTGAAGTAGCGAATTCCCTTCGCTGTCCAACAACGCCCAGATGAATAACAGCGGCCAAGCCAACATGTGGTCGTCAACAGCATCGCGGAATCTGGGAAGCGGCCCGGTCCCTCGAAACCAGTCGACACCACTATCTTCACAGAACGCGCAGGATGAGCTGTTCACCCCATCATCGGCCCGTCAAGGCGGATTCCGCTTCGGCAATCAGAACAGCACGACGGCGGCCCCGCAGGCGCAGTCCAACCCCGTGGATGACTTTCCGCCACTGAATCGGAACGCGAACGGTGAGATCGGCGGCGAGCGCGGCGTCAACTTGATGCCATCACTGGGATTCGGCAACCAGGCGGCAGGCGCTGCTGCTGGCATGGCCCCTGGCCGTGGCGCAGGGAACGGTCTCCTCAATGCGCTATCCGCGAATAGCAGACCTTCGGATGGCCGCTCACCATCTGTAGCCAGCGTTCAGGGTACGGGAAATACTCATGTCATTTGCGCACATGCTAATGTCTAATAGGCCAACCAAGACCAGACGCATCTGCCGAGGACGATGGCAGATCGAAAGCGGGCATTTTACGCGATGAATTGACAGGTGACAGCTCGTCTCAAAACGCCGAGAACCGCAATCCCCTCGGAGCCATTGGCAACGACTCATTAGCAAGCAAAAGCAAGGAAGAGAAGGAGAGCCAATCCCTCGAAGTCCAAGATCCCCTGGCCGGCTTGGCACCCATCGACAAATTCGGCATGAAGGGATTGCGGATGTTGATGAACAACTACCCCAGCTATGGCGCGCTCGTGCAAGGAATGGATCCCAACGACTTCAATCTGAACGTGAGCTCCTCAGAGTAAGACATCACTTGACTTATAGTGAGAGCTATCGCTGATCGTAACAGTCTTATCTCGACTCAGATCTACTCACTCTTCGACGACACGCCGCCTCGCCCTGCGATTCCTCATGTTCGCCTGCCTGAATGCTACAAAGTTACGAACGTGCAGCCCATTGAGACGAAGATCCCGTCGTTCAACGAGGAAACCCTGTTCTGGATCTTCTACAGCTGTCCTCAAGATGTAAAGCAGTACCTGGCCGCTAGCGAACTGTGAGGACTTTCCCATCCAAGCTGTGGACGCCACTAACATGATATAGGCACACCAGAAACTGGCGATGGCACAAGAAGCTTCATTTCTGGCTCACCAAAGATGAGCTCATGATGCCCGCGAGTCTCGGTCCTCATCACGAACGCGGTTACTACATTATCTGGGACACGGCTAACTGGCGTAAGGAACGCGTACGTCTTTAACCCTGATCTGAACTAATCCACAAACAAACACTGATATGAAGTTCAGAGGGAGCTCACTCTTCACTATGGCGACTTGGAGACAAACCTGGCACAACCGGCAGCATAGGGACGCTTGGGTGTTTATGGCTCATTGGCTTCCTCGTCGGCTTGACGAGGCTTGGGACGAACTTGATACCTGGGCAGCTAACCGAACAGGCGTTGAGTCATGTGGACACGGCATCTTTCATTTTCTTTTTACAGGCTTCTGGAATGAAGCCGGGCAGGTGGCAAAAGGCTATCTTGCTTAGTGTGTATGATTCACTGATTCATGGCTGTCTCGGCCGTCAAACGAACGGAAATAAATGACGCTGCCGACTCTGCAGAGGCTCTTCTATTTACAAGTGCATGTTGTGCGATGTTTGAATTTCGCAAGGTACGCTAGCGTCAGTCCAGTTGACGTTGTCTTAGCATCGCCGTTAGGTGGGACTGGAAGGTGAAGTGCTCCGTGCGCTCCTTCCTCGTGCGGAAACCTCCGGCCTCGCGCCACATAAGCTCCTAATCCCTGCTCTCCCAGCGAGGCTGATGAACTCATCTCCATAAAAGCGGCCAAGCAGGGTAACTGACCAAACCACCGTCCTATTACGCCCAGCGGCGATTCTCTCCCCCGCCTCTGACTAATTTCAACGAGAACCTCATGAGGCGCTCGAGAAAGCCGATTTCCTGATCGAGGAACAATCATATCGAGAGACCTGCGCCGTACGCACCTCCTTCGACCCTGCGATCGACACACTCCGGCCAGTCCGGCAAACGACAAGCAACCTCCAGCCCACCGCCATGGCGAACGAGCAAATCTCATTGCCGTATCTCTTAGTGATACTACTGGTCACGGCGCTGGTGATACGATTTCTATTTTTTTCCCCATCTCCGCCCCCATCGGTCTCGGCCTCCCGACAAAGCGCGCAGTCGGGGCTGCGAACACGCGAGGCGGCGGTCGAGAGGATACAACAGATGTTCCCCCAGGTGGATCGACGTACGGTTCTTTGGGACCTGCAGAGAAATGGCGGCAACATCCAGGCTACGTCTGAAAGAATCTTGGCGGGACGGATGGAGACGGTGAGTTTTTTGCGTTCCCCCAGTGAACGGGGTTGTCCGAGAACATCTTTTGCACGAACAACTGCTGGGTCCTTTTACATCGTCACGGATACAATGAAATCATCGGAATATCAGGGAGCAATACGCTGACGCGAAGATAATCTACAGCCCCCTATCACCTTCCAGCCCCCTCCCCCACCGGGAACCAGTCCAGCGGCAGCCAGCGCCGCAACTGCGGCAGCGTCCAAGGCGGCCGAGAAGCCGTCCCAGCCGGATTTGATAACGAGGTACAAGCTTCAGGGCAAGATTGCAGAGGAGCAGGCGGCGGACGCCGCCGCCGCGGAGGCACAGAAAGAGAAGAGTAGCAAAGGTTGGAGCTCCAATCGGGACGAGAGGCAGGCGCTCCTTCAGAAGCGGAGGGATGAGATGATTCTTGCAGCGCGGAGAAAGATGGAAGCTAAGATTGCCGCGGAGAACACATCAAGCTGAGGCGGATTTTGTTTGGGTAGGGGAGGCTGAGCGTGTGTGTGTGTGTGTTGGCCTCCAAGGGGAAAGTGGATGAGGCGTAGGCGGAGCAGCGTATTGTGCCTTCGGTACGGCTGTATACACACTCACAGTCATACACTTTACAACAGGAGATACCTTTGACACCGACTGGTAGATCGTGGACAGCAGGAGCTAGACATGCGCACACTACGTTCAACTACTTTAGATAGGAGCCTTTGCGAGCTGAGGATATCGTTACCGAAGTACTATTGGTGGACGTGCTGCATCGCATGTTCTCGCACTTCCGGATATCTTGATGGGTTCAATACCAGGGGCTGAGAGGTGTAGCGATCAATATTGGACGGATTGAGCATGTGTACATTCATGAACCCTGTGTAGCCAGAGGGAGAACACGCAACAGTTGTTGAAGAAACCAACCCCGCGACTCGATCGATATTAATCATGCCAGAAACCCTGTGACGTTCTGCTGACGTCGGTCTTCATCAACTCATCACTTGATTTTAATGTCAGAGACCGGTTTGAGAACGATGACCTTTGGTCGACTGAGAACACCTTCGTGGAGCAGTTGTCAACCTCCGGTATCTAAGGCACTTCGTTGGTTCTCTGTTTCGTTCGGCCTGCGAATGTCCAGTGGAGTGGGTTTGTCGTAGCTCGTTTTGTTTCATAAACAGCCACAAGTTCAACCCAGGTGAGGCATCATTTTCCAAGTCAATTTCATGTGCCTGAGGGGTCTGTGTCTCAGTGGAAGCTTCACAACCCCGGCAATCTTGCATATGTCTTACACGTGCACGCTCACAACTGCGCATTCGTCTTCTCTTATCTATACGAATGCGCCCTGTTTGATTGGAGGTGTTTGGTTCTGTGGCATAGAAGTCAAGAGGCTTGGGGAGTGTGATTGAGAGATAAAAATTCCAACGGCTTATCTTTGTTGGAGTCATTTGCGCATTCCTCGCATAACCAACGCATGTGCTTCTTCCGCAATCAAGGATCTGGTGGTCTCCTACGAGACACATGAGCATATGTGAGCCAGACTGAATGCCCCAGTTACGTTTCGACTCCCACCTGCCAGTATTAGTGGTACGAATTGTGACGCCGGTATCAAGGAGAGATCGGTGGTAGTGGTGGGGCTTGACTCGGGTTCGACGGTGTCTGCGTGCTACGTTCTGGAGTGAGGGATAACTGTAGAACTGCAAGATACACGTGGCGAGTCTATTATGCCTTAGTGTCGAAGCCAAGTGACACCGCCCTTCGAGTAATTTGATTTACATATTTTCCTGTGCTGCGGAAGCCGGGGTCGGATCCGGGTCGCACAAAGAACGAGGAAAGGCAGAAAAGAAGGCACAGCGTTCGGATCAGTCAAAGCATCCTCAGGGTTACCTCGCAAAATGTGATTGGCTCACGGTGGCCCGATGCGGCGGGCTAATTCTGATCCCACCACTCCAGGCGGTTTTACCGAGGAAGGATGCATGATTTGTTTTCGAGGTCTCTCCCAACCCTCCTGGCTAGGCCAGTGCACTCTGTCCTAACCGAACGTCAGAGTTCTAAGCTGGTAGTAGGTCCCCCTGAGAGACAGACAGGCTATTCTCGTCTCGAAGATGCAACGAAACGGTGAAAAGACCCTGCAGCGGAAGTCTGCTAATGATGATCCGGGGGGTTTATTGTCTGTATGGTGGGCAGAGCTAGAAGAAAAACGGCGTGCCAGTGGCGAGGATCTAGAAGCCGGGAAAGCCACCAACAGATGAAGTTGTTGGATGAATAACAGCACAAACCGCAACTGTTCGTCTTGTGCCAATGGGGTTCTAGAGCGAAAGTCACTGCCCTGGCCAAATCTTGCTGGGCCCTGGGGCGACAGGACGGGAGATGTGGGAGGGAGGGGGCCTTGTCGGGACGATTCCAAGATGCGGCGTGTGCAGCCGACTAGATCTTACTCGCTGTAAAGGTGCCGTAAAGGTAGGTACTTTGGTTAGGTGGCTCTGGTACTTCAAACACCTATTGCTGTCTTGCTTTTTGCTGCTGATACCTCACTCCAGTACAAAGTTGTAACCGTTGCGGTGACTACCTACTATCCTACGTAACCGGCCCTGCATCAGATTCAACAGCTTGGGCTGTGCGGCAGTAGGTGGTGTGCCTGGTGCTGCAGTAGTAGCCCATGAGGGCCCTCATAACAGTCGACGTCCTGTTTTCACACAAATTTGCGGAATAAGGAACCTTTATGTATACCTCAGCATGCCACCCTGATCAATACTTACTAATAGCAGTACTTGCCCATAATCAACCTAGGTCTGCGGCGAGGGAATAGCAAGTAGGTAGAGGTGGAAAGCAGCGCTGCGGTACGTGCCGACATGCTCAGGCATGTCAATATGTACCTTTTCTCTTGCCGACATGGGTGGGATCAGATAGAGACGAAAAGCCCCGCTCCGACCCAACATTTCGTCTTTCACATGCTCAAAGCACGCTATCATGATTAAGGCGTAAGTCCTCGAGCTTATGGGTGACGGGGCGTGACGGGGTGTGCGGTTTGATGCCATTTTCGACCATGTACATTGACATTTCACCTTACGCTTTGCAGCAGCGTACGCAGTGATCATAACAAGTAGCATGTAAACAAGAGCATACGACGGGTAGCGCGCCTGAGGGGAAACAAGGTACTTGAGCATCTTCTCACCTCGTTCTGAGGTAAGTTTTCGGACGGAACTCTTCCCTCGTGTCATCCCCATCCCCGGCCACCACCAACTGCGTCCGCCCACCGCCTGGGGAGGGAAAAAAAAAAGGATCCAGAACCGGCCAGGGCCAACCAGGACGACTCGAGGTTACTCTTTCCCGACCTTGCAGTATTGTCTGAGGTGCTTCGCCGCTTTTCGGTTTCTCTTTACAAGTCGCTTGCCCATTTTCTTTGTCTCACCTCACATTCTTCAACCCACGAGGTTTTCTTTGCCAACCAACAACTTTATCGAACCGTCGCCTCTCCTATCATCTGAATGAATTTTCTCTCTTTCTCTCACAAAACCACTGATTTATGCTTTGCAGATATCAAGGGCAGGAAATCTCCCATCTACCTGTCTGTACCCTGGGTTTAGGTACTCGATCGTATTCGCGCCGTCTTTTTGAAGACCCTACCAGCGCGAACAAACCATCTCTCGCCTACATTCCTCAGCCTTCACATTTTACGCGCTGAGCCCAGAACACCTACCGTTGGCCGTCGACATTCCACATCTTGGCGATTTTCCCTGCCATCACAAGCTAGGATCTTACTCAGGCGACAAACGAGGCTCCATTTCGTAGAATTCCCGACTTGTTGTGGTCGGCGACACTCATTCAGCCAACCACTGGAAGGTATTCGAAAGACACATAATGCCCCCGTTACGACCTTGGGGACCCATTTTTGAAGAACTTCTTTCCCTTCCGCAGAGTAGGATGTCATCGACAGTGTTGGCAATGTTGCCCACCTCTCTCCAGTCACGAATACCGCCCCTGCGGTCGATTCGCAAGAGCGTCAGTCTGCAGACCCTCACCTCGAGCAGGCAAACACATACCCGCTCTCTTTCTGGACTGGATGGTGTTCCCCCGAATCTCAGTCCGGCTCGCATTATATCGGAGAGCACCGAGGAGCACCTGAGCTTGTTAGCTACGGAGCACCACCAATCGTCGCAAACTTACGAAGTCCACCCCAGTCCCGACAGGCACGACCACCAGCAGCGATACCATGGTGAGCAGTGGCCGCAACCCCAAGAGAGCCAGTGCGCTGCGGTGGATTGGCGGTATGTCGAGCAAGGTACGCTACTCCCTGATTCTTGTTTATGTTGGTTCTGACATGCTCGCGATCTAGGTATGAGGCTGCTTCAAGTGTCGCAGGAACAGGAGCGTGCCCCGCAACACAACCCTGGCGAGTTTCAACGCAGAGCCTTTCTCGATGGTGCTGAATATATCCTGAGGGCGTTGCCGAATGACCTGAATGAAGGAGAACTCAACAGGCTTCGCTCAGCATTACCCTCCAACTTCAATCCCAAGCCGAATCTTAGTGGCCGAGCACATTCGCCATTAAGAGGTGCCAACGGAGGGAGGTCCATTCTTCACCGTGGCGTCCAGACTGCCGTGGTCAATATCTTTATCCTCATCCACCTAGCGCTACCGTACATTATTCTCTTACTAAGGTACGCGGCTCGCACTGAGAGAGAATACAAGATATCCGAGAATATTGTAGGAGCTGGTATGAGCTTTGCCAACACCATCGGCAGCCAGGGCATGAGAATAACTGGAGCTCTCTGCAACGTCGGCGACGGCAAAGTCGGCCAAGCCCTGACAGAAGCCATCGCATGGACTGTGGAAGGCTTCACGGGTGGCCTGTCGGACGGCGTGGGCGAGGGCCTTACTATTGTGGGCGCAAAAAGACAATGACTCGAACGACGGTAGAATAAAGAGGGAAAAAAAACACGAGATATCAAACGACACGAGACACCCATCTGAACGTTACCTAGAAAGGGAATTTTCTTATCGCCTATTTTGACTTTAGACTTCCGAGTATATTCTTGTTTCTTATATCAGGTACGAGCTGGCACGCTGTGACCGAAGCATGGGTCTTCATGGTCAAGTTCGATTTTCGTCAAGATAAATTGGTTTTGTCCTGCTGGGTTGGACCGAGATCACGGTCTAGACCATAAGGCTTGATGACCCTACCGTCTGCTTCATTAAACAGCAAGAAGTTTTGGAACGTGACGGAACGGAGGACCGCATTTGTGGAGTACGGGTATTGATTGGGTCAGACACGGAACTGACGAACTGGATAGATATACGCCTTGATAGAATATCGATAACTCAGTGTGAGGATGCTACCACGAATCGCAAAGTTCGAGTTCATGTAAGCCTACCGAAGTGATTCAGCTCTTGCTTGCGTGGTTGGCTGCAGACATCCAGCGACAGCATGCGTTTTCCCCCTCGCAACACCCGAGATTGAGGATCGAAAATTTTGATCGTCTTCCTTTCGCAATTCAACTAGAGAATCCGACACCTGAGAGCAAATTGATGGTTCAGATGAACAAAGATCTGAACGGTGCCGATTGGTGCCAAATGCGTGGGAGATCCAATCACTCGGGCATTAAAATAAATGGCCCCTCCCAGAACACCCTCTAGTTTTAGCATTTGAATACTATAGAATTTCAGGGGATTTTACTCGTATAATATATGCTAAAATAACCTTTAAATACTGAATTATTTTACATATGTTTCTATGATTATTATTAACTTATTTGATAGAGAATTGCCCTTTTTTTCTAATCCAGCCTTCCGCGACAGGGATGAGCACTGGTGCATCCCGGGACGCGCCAATCAGTGGTTAGGTACTGGATTGGTGAGCAGGACCCACAAGACACTAGCAGAAAAATCCATAGCGTCTGATATTAAGAAGGGGGAAAAAAAAAAACCGTTGTCTTTTTGCCTCCTGCCCTGCAATTTTTTGCAGTTCAACGGGGAAAGAAACGACGTTCCCACCTCCTCAGACCTTCCTTCAATCCCTTTTTCAAACTAAGAATTGTACTTCATCCGTCTTCTTAATTCTTTTGTAATAGGTCCAATGTTTCGCCAATCTCTTCGAAGATGCGCTCGCGTGAGCGGCGCAGGCTTCGCGACGTCTACCATTCGCAGCACGAGACCTGTCGTCCTCAAGTCAATCGCCCGGCCCTCTCTGATTGCGTCTCGTGTGCCCGCAAGCTTGAATGCGTTCCGGTCGTACTCTACCGAAGCTGCGGCCGCTTCCTCCGAGCAACCTTCCGATGCCGCCGAGCAACAGCAGCGCTCTCTGTCGAGGTTTGAGGACCTGCGCAGCCTAGGCGTTCACGACAACCTCGTCGACAGCATTACCAAGGGCCTGAAGTACGAGTCTATGACCGACGTGCAGGCGCAGACGATTGAGCCAGCATTGAAGGGGATGGACCTGTAAGATATCACCGCCATTTCGACCTTGCCTGAAGATGGATGTACTGACAGCTTCCAGGGTCGCCCAGGCCAGGACAGGTACCGGAAAGACACTCGCCTTCCTTGTTCCCGTTTTGCAGAGAATGATCGCTGTGGACCCTTCACTTGCCACCCGTAGAGCGCGTTTCGCCGCCGACGCCTCCGACATCCGCGGCATTGTCATCTCTCCCACCCGTGAGCTTGCCGAGCAGATCGCCGTGGAGGCTGAGAAGTTGTGCCAAGGCACCGGCTTGGTCGTCCAGCGCGCCGTCGGTGGAACTCGCAAGAGGGAGATGCTGATGGAGACCCGCAGACGCGGCTGTCATTTGCTTGTCGGAACCCCTGGCAGACTCAACGACCTTTTGTCTGACCCCAGTAGTGGCATCCGCGCCCCAAACCTGGCCGCCATCGTCCTTGACGAGGCTGACCGCATGCTTGACACCGGTTTCGAAACGGAGCTGAAGGACATTGTTTCGCGACTGCCTGATGCCAAGGAGACGCAACGCCAGACCTTGCTCTTCTCCGCCACCATCCCTAAGTCCGTCATCTCTCTTGCACGGGAGTGGGTGCGCCCCGACAACTTCGACTTCATTCAGACCGTTTCTGCAGACGAAGTTCTTACCCATGAGAAGGTGAAGCAACACGTTGTCAACTGTACTGGTTGGGCCAATGTCCTCCCCGCTCTGTACGAGATCATCCAGACCGAGTGTGAAAAGCGCGCGAGCGACCGGAGCCTGTCACCTTTCAAGGCCCTAGTTTTCCTTCCGACCACCGGCTTTGTCGACCTTGCGAGCTCAGTTGATCGTGATCTTAAGAGATTAAGACATAAATACGGCCAAATCTTCGGCTGGAAAATCCACTCCAAGATCACCCAGCAGTCGCGTACAAGGGCCGCCGACCAGTTCCGTAAAGCCCATTCTGGTATTCTCTTCTCCTCCGACGTTACCGCTAGAGGTCTGGACTTCCCCAATGTCACCCACGTGATTCAGGTCGGCGCTCCCACCGACCGTGAGCAGTACATCCACAGACTCGGTCGAACTGGTCGCGCGAAGAAGGACGGAGAGGGCTGGCTTATCCTTCCGCAGTCCGAGACCCGCAAGGCTCGTAGGGATTTGGGCGGCCTTCCCATCCAGCCTACTACACTTGAATCCGCCACTTTCGACTTCACGAAAGGTGACGAGCCCAGTGCGATCGTTAAGCAGGTGACGGAGGCGACAGCCAACGTCGACCCAGAGGATCTTCGCAAGGCCTATGTCTCTATGTGGGGACAGTTTGAACTATCTTATGCGCAAGATAGGGCCGACGAGCTGAAAGAGTGGTTCGTTGATGCCATGCAGAAAAAGGATACGCCGTATATGAGCAAGAGTATTCTCGCTAAGCGCGGCTTGAAGAACATCCGCAATATCAACACGACCAACAACCTCGACAACGACCCCGAGTGGGAGTCTCGCCGCGACTCGAGAGACGGAGGCCATGGTAACGGCGGACGTGACGATCGTGATCGTGGTTTTGGCCGACGCGACGACCGTGATCGTGGTTTTGGCCGACGCGACGACCGTGATCGTGGTTTTGGCCGACGCGATGGTCGCGACCGCGGCTTCGGCGGTTTCAGTCGTCGTGAGCCCCGTGACGGCTTCGATAAGATGGGCATGCAGTCGCGCTTCGACAACAGGAGCGGAGGACGCGACCACAAACGCGAGAGGGCGACTTTCTGAGATGGTCAACGGCGCGAGTAAGAAAGGAGGATATTGCGATGAGTGAGCTAGGGGTCTGTGACGACGACGGCTCGACACGGTTTAGACATTTCATACCTCGACCAAACCCGAAACCCCCCTCTTGATCTGTTTGTAGGCAGACTTGTACCATAGAAGTGTTTTGTTACGGAGCCACGACAGAAAAGGTTTACTGGGGGCGAAACTGGTTTTGCTGTTTGTGCGTTACCGAATAGGACGGGACGGAATTGGGGGAAAGCAGCTTGCTGTATACAACGACAAAGTTCACGACTGTAGCCATGTGTATAATCTGGGAGAAACTCTCCGAATCTCTTCTTCAAATACTACGAGTCTCTCAGTGATTTGTGATATTGCATTAATAGGTCCTCACCAGGCCGTTGTTAAGTCACCGTACGGCACCTGTGACAAGTCTACCGTTTGGTCCACCATTCCCGAGCTAGGTGCTAGATGTCCACGGATGAATGAGACGTCTGCCATTAGATCTTGAATACAGACAGCTTCCATCGTCACCGGAAAAGAATTACAATTTCCTGACTCCCCAAACGCCGTTTGATGCCATTATTGCGTCAACGGAAGCCAATTTCCTCAGCTTCACTCTTGTCCGTAGACGCTGGTTAGGGGTGCCCTCCAAACGCCCGCCGTATGATGAAGCCCGACACATGCAATACAGATATGATACTTTCAGCCACATGAACAGGTCTCCCTTTTCATCGACCTGCCAGGAATGCGTTAGCATCCCATAACAGAACCCTCTCATCCCACCCCACAGTCGACACCCAACCCCCGACACCAAACAAGCACCAGTCGACGCCGACGACAAACTCCGTATGCCTGTTCATGATGCCAACCTGTGCTCCCACCTGCGCTCCGCCAGGCCCTGCTGGCGGCGCACTCGACCGATCATCCCACAGCCGCACCGTCATGTCGTAACTCGCCGTCAGCAGCAGATCGGCCGCATGCGGGCTCCACGCCAGCCTCCTCACGGCGTACTCGTGCCCCTGCATCACGGACACGGGTCCCGCGGTGGGGTTGCGAATGTCGAAGGTGCGGATGGTGCGGTCGACGCCGCCTGTGGCGATGACGGTGTCGCGATACTTGTTCCAGTCGTGCGTGAGGACCTCGGCGGGGGCGGCGGAGGGGAAGGAGGGGCCGGCGGCGTGGACAGGGATCATCGAGGTCAAGTGGTAGCGCGACGATGCCGGTGTGCGGAGGTCGAAGATGCGGATCTGGGAGTCGGATGAGACGGCGGAGATGACGTGCGGGTTCGACGGCTGGAAGGAGGCACTGTAGGTGCAGTTCCCGACGGGGAGAGTGCGAAGGGAGTGCTCGCGGGTCGGAGACCACTTGGCGACGTTAGCCACTATTCTGCTCTCGGACCCACGTTGGAATTGTCCGGAACTCACGAGCTTGATTGTGCCATCCCATGAGCTCGATACGAAGGTGTCCTTCGTGATTGGGCTCCAATTCACCGAGAATGTCTCGCGCTTGTGCTCGTGGAAGTTCATAACGGGGAACTCCTTCACGCCGAGGTCGAAGAGCTTGATCGAGCCATCGCCGCATGCTACGACGAGTTGGTTCTCATTGATCTCTGACCAGGCGAGGTCATACTGCGCATCGTTCGTGTCGAATCTGTTCCAAAAACCCCAACCATCAGCCTTCCCCAGTGATTGCTTTCAAAGGGCAACTTACGTTGTCTCGACCTCGACGCCACGAGCCGTTAGACCCAGGCAGAAAACTCGCCCGTTTCCGACAATGCCAAAGTTGGCCGACGATGCGACGGCGATGCGAGAGTCGTAGTAGGGCGAGTACTTGACGGCGTACGGGTTGTAGCCCTGCGTACGGAATTCGAGCATGGGGGCCATAGCGGCGGCAGTCGTCTTCGTCGTCGTCGGCAGTACAAGGCGATGCTGCTGCTGCTGCGACGGGCCCGTACTTTGTTTTGAGCGTATATGCTCGGGACGGAGGTAGCGTGCTCACGGCAAAAGCATATGAGTGCTGGCGGGATAGCTATCACCGGGCGGCCGCAGGGGGCGGTGATGTAAAGCCGATCCGGGGTACCTCGGCAGACGGGGGAGTGCTTAGGTGGGTTGCCTGTACCTATCCGGTTTACACCACAACTTACTTACCCCTCCGCAAAATCTCATCTTACCCCACCCCACCAAACTATACTAAGGTAGTTTACACTATACTCACTTAGGGGGCATAGCTAACTTAAATCTCTAAGTATATATAGTACTTAGAAGTATTTATGAATAAACTTATATTTTAAATATATTTAAAATATATTTTCAGAAGAATCTACCTACTACTAGCAGATAAGCCGATCAGAGCTCTAGACGGCTCGCCACCTAGGGGGTAGTAGGTGTAAAACTAAAATCGAATTTCGACCCAGTGCCGCCTGCGAACTGCCGTAGACGAGGGCCGGGGACACTGGATTCAGCTGACACTGGCTGTGGGGTTCGCACGTGCTTTCGCGGTCGTCACGCGCCTCGAGGTTGGCTTTGTCCGGGAACTGAAGTTTTGTCATCTTGCTATTTTGTCGCGGGGTTCTAACATACTGATTTCTTACCGGCGTCAATAAAAATCGCGTCAGATGATTTCTGCTCCACGTACGTACCTACCTACCGGATGCGAGATATTGCTTCGACCGTGATTCGATCATGACATGGAATCTTTCCTGATCAGGAAGAAGCGGAAGTTGAGTCCCTCTGAGGACAAGCCGATTGAGCACAACGAGGAACCAACAGAGCTAAAACTTGCAATTCTCTTATCGCTTCACCCGAGCATCGAACAAGATGTGCTCCTCGACGTCCTCCTGGCTCACAATGGCTCAGTCCCCGAGTCCCTCGAGGCACTCAAAATGCCTAACCCGACGAAGAGATCCAGTGGTGCCACGGGTACGCAGAGCTCACTGAGGAGTTTTGCTGTGAAGTCCAGCGAGAGCGAGGCCGGCTCTGGCTCGTCTGTCAAGAAGAGGCTCATGTCGAAGAAGGGCACCACTCTTCACTTATACGACCCAGAAGACATTGCGGAACACACCCCCTGTTCGGTCATTCACAACTTTTTGCCAGTCGAGGAAGCGAATGACCTTCTACAAGAGCTCTTGGATGAAGCAAAGTCTTTTGAGAAGGATGTTCCATTCAAGATATTCGAAAATGTGGTATCGAGTCCACATACCTCGTGTTTCTACGTCGAGAGCTTTGACGAGATCAAGAGACAGAAGACGGAATACCTTTACAATGGCGCCAAACTCAACGATGTCCGACGAATCACGCCACAACTCATCAAAGTCAAGCCAAAGGTCGAAGAGGCCGTGAACAAGGAGATACAGATAAGGATCGCCACTCGATACCCGGGAGGGCAAAAGCTGCGGTTCCAGTCTCCCAAGCCCTGGGCCCCCAACTCAGCTTTCGTCAACTGCTACGATGGCCCGCAGGAAAACGTCGGGTATCACAGCGACCAGCTGACCTATCTTGGTCCCCGCGCGGTCATAGGATCCATTTCTCTCGGAGTTGCGCGAGAGTTCCGCGTCCGCCGTGTAGTTCCCAAAGACGGGGACATCAACAACAACAACAACAACAACAACAACAACAAGAACAACTCATCTGAGGGCACGGACGCCGAGGGACAGATATCGATCCACCTTCCGCACAATTCGTTGTTGGTCATGCATGCCGAGATGCAGGAGGAATGGAAGCACAGCATTGCGCCTGCGCAGTCTATCGACCCGCATCCGGTGGCTATCAACAAGCGCATCAACATCACGTATCGTGACTACAAGCCAAACCTGCATCCCCATTACACGCCAAAGTGCGACTGCAAGATTCCTTGCGTGCTGCGGGTCGTCCAGCGAAAGAAGGAGAATCACGGCAAGTACTTTTGGATGTGTCATGGGGGCAATGTGCCTGGAAAGAGCAGTTGTTCATTCTTTCAATGGGCACGATTTGACGATGACGGGAACCCGATATGGAGTCATAAAAACGCGAAACCTCCAGCATGATCTCCATCTAGTCTTCATTTATGGGTTCAGGTATCCCGGCTGATGCTCGCCCTTGCCGTCTACCTGCTGTATGTTCAAGATCCACGCCGTTCAGGACCCGTGCGTTTACCGGGTTCATGGGCTTCATTCGACTGTGCCAGTATTTCGCATGTTCAGACAGCCTAGCGCACTCTTGATCCGTCGGGGGGTTGTAGTTGTTGGTCATGGGCACGTCGCATCACTTGCAGAAGGTTTTGTACAGGATGTGGTGCCCGAAGGAGTATTGACCGATCTTGTCGTCGTCTCCGCTCAAGACGACCTGCTCCGAAGCAGGGTAGATCCAGATGTAACCATTCTGTGAATTGAGTCAGTCCAAAGCTCGCGTTGTCATTCTTTGATAACATTCACTGACTCCCTTACAGATACTGCAGTTGCAATCAACCACGCGTTCCTCATACGTCTCGTCCAGAGGCTCGCTGACGACCGCCACGGTGAGATCACCGCAGTAGCAGCTGCCCGTGTACAGATTTGCGCCTTCGATCTGCGCGGTTGGGTTCGGCCCCTCGTGAACGGGAGGGGTGTATTCCTCTCCATGCGAGGCGCCGTCGAACCTGTACACCCGTTAGATGCCTGCCATTGATGCAGTTGGCTCTGAGGTTCTTACGGCTTCTTCTCCATTACGGGGATGCCCAGGCCTCGCATCGAGCGGACCTGCGGGTCTTGTTTGTCTAGTCCTGTTTTCTAGGACAATCTTCAGATGAAGGACTTAGACACTTACATTCAAAGCCATTTTCTTACCCGGTGGCCCGTTGGGGAAGTCCACCAGGATTGCGGTGCCGCAATTAACACAGAACTAAGCGGAAGTGAGCGTCTACTCTTTAAGTAAATATTCAATCACAGGTCGGCTGACTCACCTTGTGAGTCATTTGTCCAGTTCCGGAGTTGTAGCTCGAGAGCTCAGTCAGAGAGTCCTTGACAACTTTGAAGTTATCGAGAAGAGGCAGGACCCAGAGAGTTCCCTTCTTCACACCGACGCTACAGTTGCATTGGCTCACGCTCTTGGTCTCGGGTAGTTGAGCCTCATAAACGAAGGCTTTGCAGTGGTAGTTGCCGCGATAGGTTTGCTTAGGCTCGTCGACGATCATTTTGGGCCCGTGGAAGTCGAGAGAAGAAGATTATGGTGGCGGACTGAGGTGTGCCTGCAACGTCTCTGAGACGTTGGGTTTGGGAGCCTGAGCTAGATCGAAAGCTTCCTGAGTGATTCTTTATATATACCTTGCTGTATCGAAGATGTCTTGAGGGCTGACCCGAAGTTGAAGGCTCACTCAAAAGGCTGAGACGAGAGCTGAGATGGGCCTGGTGCCGTGTCGTTCAGTGAACGCTACTTTTGTTGAGAAGATTGTGAATTACTGCTGCGGCTGCTGCCTCACAGACTCTCCCATCATAGACCTCCACTAGAGCAGACAAGCCCTTGGTGTCATAAGCAGAACCTTTTTTCTCGGATTTAGGCCGCCGATACGATGTCCGGGCCGTGTCCGTTCGACGCTGACTGCCCGGAATGGATGCAAAACATGTCCGACACATTGCGGAACACCACTGTATCTTTAGGCGAGATGGCCGGGTCCATTTGCCCACGGCTACCGCAAGCCACGGATATGCAACAACGCCAGATTTTCACGTTATCTGTTGGTTTTCACGAGCTGTAATGAGCGTGCAAGGTAACACAGTATTCGCATCTGATATGCTTGAGTCTGCAGTCTAAAACTTGAAAAAAATGTTCAGAGCGGGTAGGTGTAAGTCGTCCCGCGCTGACGGGACATGGTGCGACAACACCTGTTCCTGAACGTAACCCAGCGTTCGACGAATGCAATTGACAACCAAGTCGTCTCATCTCTCTGCAAAACCACGATCCAAGGCGGCTGTCCCTGTCTTGTGCTGTTTTTTCACTCATCGGTATGCAATCTTCGGCTCAGTCAACGTGTGTAGACAAGCCGAAATGGACGTCATCTTACCAGGGTCCTGGTTCATTTCGACCGACTGTTGAGGATCCTGCGACGTTTATTTAGGCATCTTTTTCGGGTTCTTTGGCCTCAATAGGGAGTTAAAAAGGGCGATGTGGCATGTTGGGGTAAACCAAACCACAGTCAACCGTAAGATTCGGATAGATGTTTGTTGAACCACTCTACACTATTTTCCGTTCCCCAGGGCTACCTTATTTGTTAACGGGCACCAAAGGTGGTGGGGTTGTGGGGCAGCATTCGTCGGTGCTTACCTTAGGTAAGGTACTTCAGGCCCTGTAAGTAGCCCGTCCCGCTGACGGAGTAGCGTTGATTGACGGACTCTTATCGTTATATTGCCCGATCTTAAATAAGAAAAGTCAAAGCGCTAAGTCTAAGCCATATCCAGCTTAGTCCCAGCTAACCCATACTAACTCACAGTGCATCATTCTGAGAATACATAAAGGGCTCAAAATCCATAGAAAATCAGAAAAAATACATTTTCAACATGCAAAGTCTAGGGTTAGGTAGGGTATATTATGGTTAGGCTAATGGGTATGTTAGGTGTAATAATACATGTTGTTTCCTTTCTCGTGCTGTTAGCAGGGGCCGGCAATATAACGATAAGAGTCTGTCAATTTAACGCTACTCACCGGGGACCCGGTGAGCTTCGTTTGTGAGACAAGACTGACAAGACTGACATAATCGCCGCTTATTGTTGACAATCTCGCAACGAGCGACAGATGACCCTGATATATATGGGATTTCTTGATTCCGGCGGCTTGGAGGTTCCGTCAAATCTGGTTTATAGCTGACGGACTGGATGCCGCCGGTGAACTCCAGCCAGAGGGATCTCTATCCTATTAGACAAGATCGCCAGCATCCACGAGTTCCCTCGACTTACACCGGTCAGTCGTCGCCAAGAGAGCAAAGCAGCTCCATCCTTCCAATTCAGACTCGTGCGCCAAGTGCCGGGCTCGCGGCTCCGACAATGATTGATGATCGCTTGACCAGTCACATCAAACATTCGTTGAGTAGTATCTCCACCCAATCGGCCAAACGCAACGGGCGTCGTGCGCAGAGGAAAACCAGGCTAGTCAAAAAATCAAAAAAAAAGCCGTCTCCCAAGACGTCTCATTTTGAGAGCGCTGCGACAAGCATTCCTTTCCCCGCATACCAAGTGCCCCTTGGATCAGAAGTGATCAATGGCCAACCGTACCGCTCCCGGTCTGCCATTTGCAGATCGACGCGGTTCCTGATTCGAGATGGGCTGGTCGGCCGGCTCCCGCGGGTGATCTTTTTCCCCGTTATGGTGCCAAGACGATCAGCCGATTACAGGCATGCCATGACTGCTGTCGATTCGTCCAAACGGGCCCTGCTCTTCCTTTTAAAGTGCGACTGTGGCTCGCTCACTTTCTCACCGTCGTCATAATTCTGGTTCGCTTCGTCCGGTGTCCCCTTGAGTGGAATTGAAACCCCTGCCTGGTGATGTCTTGCCAGCTGCCGTGATGGGTAGTCATCCGCTGGTAGTTCGTAGCATCGCGTACGACGTGCTTTGCTAGGCGGATATCCAGACATTGCGGTCACCACCCTCCTTCTCAAGTTCTTGGCAATTTCGTTCCTCGGCTAAAATGTATCGAAGAATATTGGCGAGGTACATTGAGGCAGGCAGGCGAGGCATTGGAGGCAGCCGTTCCGGCACTTTGAGGTGTCACAGAAGAGAATGTAAAGGGAGGGCTCTATGTGATAGCCAAGATCTACGAGTTGCCAGACCCCCGCTTTCGGTTGGCAAGGGGAAATGGAGGCTTCTTGAATCCGATGGATGGTCAAGCTCCGTAAGGTACGGTAGTCAGGTCATGGCAGGCATTCACATTACTGCAGTGCCCGTCCTTGAAAGGGTATTTGAAGGCAGGTGCAGCCCTTGAATCTTGGTGTAAACAAGGAAGGTGGTGTTGTTTGCTTATTTGCTTGCTTGCTCCTACTGTTCCAGAGATATTGGGGTCTTGCTTCGGCTACTTGTCCTCTGACATCAACTACTACCGTATGCCAGGACGTTAGGAACCTATTTATCCTGGCCACGCCTGTTGAACCTCTTCGAACTGTCTCCCAAGGTACTTCTCGGGTTCATGAGTAGCCGGGCCAAGGCGATTCACACAAACCTCACCAACACCTTAGGATCGATCTTCAGCATGGCATCTTTCACATCGCTCGTGGCCATTGCCACGGTTATGTCAGCCGCGCTGCTTAAAGGCGCAGCTGGTCAATGCGAGAACCTGACTTCTGTATCGCAGCCCGTATTGGCCACTGGCTATCAGGCGAAATTGATCCTGAACGGCCTTTCAGACCCTCGCAGTCTCCAATTCGACACCCTTGGAAACCTCCTCATTGCCCAGCAGGGCGGTACTGGTATTCAGTACCTCAAGTTGACCGACAATGGCGGCTTGGATGTCTGTGTTGAATCTCAAAAGAATCTGATTCCCACCGCGGAGGTAGGCCACTTGATCCACTATCCTCGTGTCCTTCCTGAGTACGACTACTTACAGTCGTGTAGCTCAACCATGGCATTGCCTTGTCCGCCGATGGGAAGACGTTATACGCGTCTACTGCCACCGCCGTCTATGCTTACCCATACGATGCAGAGACCGGTACAGTTGGCCAGGCTCGCGCTATCATCAACATCCCACAGCAAAGCGGCCACTCGACTCGTACTTTGTTGATTCCCAAGAGTAGCCCTAATAACATTCTCGTATCTGTCGGCTCTGGACCCAACCTCGATCTTCCGACGGCGGAAGAGTCATCTGGCCGCAGCCAAGTTCGCGCGTTCGACCTCACAACGCTGACCGACACTGCCGTGGAATATAGCTCAGGAGAAATACTGGGGTGGGGCTTGCGCAACAGTGTTGGTCTTGCAGAGAACGTTGACGGTGGCATTGTAAGTGCTTGAAGAAACTGCCTAATGGTTTATCTAATGTTTGTCCAGTGGACCGTTGAGAACTCACTGGATAACATGGCCCGTGACGGTGTGGATGTCCACAACGACAACCCTGGCGAAGAACTCAACTACCACGGCGTTATCAACTCGACCTCCAATGAATTGAAGGGTGCGAACTATGGCTATCCCAACTGCTTCGCTGTCTGGGACAACACCACCATCCCCAACTTCAATGTTGGTAGCCAAGTCATCCAGGGAACTGCATCCGGCGAGATCACAGACGAGTATTGCCAGACGACACCAGTTGCGCCTAGACTCACATTCGGGGCACACTTGGCGCCTTTGGACCTCAAGTTCGCACCGGACGGAGGTGCCGCGTACATCTCTTTCCACGGAAGCTGGTAAGTGCGTAAGGTTTCTTGGCTAATAACAGTGTAGCTAACGCGTTGATAGGAACCGCCAGCCTCCTGATGGATACCGGCTCAGCAGAGTTGAATTCGGTGCTGATGGGCAACCCACGGCTCCATCAACGAGCCGCGATTCTACAGTCAACATTATGTGGAACAGCGATGCTTCTGTATGTCCAGGCAGCTGCTTCAGACCTGTTGGTCTGGCATGGGACACCAAAGGCAGACTGTTCCTGGTCAGCGACGCTACAAATGAGCTTTTCGTCCTCACAACACCGGCAACGACATACGAGTAGGACTCGGAAGTGTTGTCGTGTCCTTCGTAGTTGACTGAACTTCCTCAAGTGGATTTCGTACAGTTCATGGATGGGACGTGGCGAAGTATGGACGCGAACATTTTCGGCATATATGTACTCTAGTCTGCCAGTCTAATGCCCCGCATGTACAGATACGTTCATTGTAATAAATGTACTGCCGAACTTATGGAGTCTATTGCTGTTGAGCTGGATTCCCATGTTGATTATCCCAGTGTCATCCCATGTGCGACTCAGTTTTTCGCGAGGAAGAGGCTATTTGTCAAAGACAAACTGGAACAGTTCCTCCCATCGGAACTACAAAAGACAGACAAGCGGGGTCGGTCATCTCAGTGATTGTTGTGCGGCGACAGAGCACAGCCCTTGCATCGGCCCGGGCTGCAGTGAGCTTCTAATAAGCGGGGATCATCCAGGACGTGCTACTTGTTCGTCGGTGGCCCACTCGGGAAAGGCGCGATTTTTCGGTGTCCGCTGCCAGTTGTCCCGTCATAATTCCCATGATGGACGGGCGACGGGCACGGGACAGGCTCAAGCGCAGATGTTGTGCAGACGCACTTTTAGCGCAGCGCTCCAGTGAGGTCTCACACCCACTCTCCCAGGGCAGCCTCACTCGTCCCGGCCCTCCTTGCCATCCTTCCATTCCCTTCGGTCCATCCCTCTAATTCGTCCTGGATAGTGTGTATTCCTCAGCCTGTTTGTCGCATTCTCATCCCATGTTGGGCCGAGCGCATCTTGCTGCAGATTGATCCTCGTCTGCTTGACCCTTCATTCGAACTTTCTGTCTCCGCCCGGTCACACCGGTCTTACCGTCCGACTTTCGCGACAGCAGTCTTTGCGCCTCAGCCCTAATTATCAGAAACCACGCAACCGCGATTCCGCGTCCGCGAGGCACGCTTTATTTTCGCAAAACGCAGCTCAGCCCTGCGCTCTCTTCCTACGTCACTCGACGCGCCACCCGGACCGAGCGCACGATGCCTCTCATCTACCGGCAAACCCTTAATGGCGACGTCGTTGTTCCGGCCCACTACGACGGCTGGTCGCCCCTAGGCCCCGGCGCCATCGTAGGCGTTACTCTCGGCGCCGTCGCCGGTTTTCTGATTATCCTTTGGATGATCTACACTTGTATCAACTTCGGCCGACCCGTGGAGAACGCGTCCTCGTCGGTGTACACCGGCACCGCGACGTCGGTGCTCTCGGTTCGTTCCCGGAGCCGTCATCGCCACCATCGAAAACACCGTAGCCCGCCGCGAGGTACGAGGATAATTGCGATGGAAGGGGTCAGAGACCGGGAGAGGGAGAGCGTCAGCAGGAGCCGACCGCCCGGCCCCACCATCGTCGACGCAGGACCGCCGATGCAGCAGCGCAGGGTCAGTCGGGGTCCACTGCCACCGAGAATCGTGCCGGATGTGAGTGACGAGGAAATTGTTGTGATTAGGGAGCATACGCCGGAGAGGAGGAGGTCAAGGCGGCATAGTAGCTCGAGGAGGCACAGCCGACACGAGAGCCGCCGGCGGCAGAGTCGTGACTATTGAGTCAGACGGGATATACCTGGGTCGAAAGTTGTCTGTAGGCAGCTCTTTGATTGAATTGAGTCCTTGTAATGGATTTACCTTGCTGTCTCTCTTCGATAACGGGCGTTTGATTATCTTCTCTGGTATGTGATCGGCGTCAAACGACGTCAAACGGGAATAGGCAACGGATCGGAGGCCGGGGAGTATGGGTAAAGTGGGCGCGGCAACATCAGACACGGTGGGCCTCCTTCATCTTGGGGGATGGACGTATTCGGATTCGATACGAAAGCTCAACATTCCTCACCCAGGCGCTGCTCGTGCTGGGCTGTACGACCTTTTTCTTCCCGAATACGGCGATCGACAGACGTTTTTTTCGGCGCGTGACGACGCCTGGAGCAGCCTGGTCTGGAGTCGCTGTAAATCCCCCAGAGCGAGAATAAGTTGCCATTGACGCATTGCGAGGTGCATTTTTGGTTTCATCTCTTGCAATGGTTGTGTGATAGTTGACGTTATCTACCTACCTACCTGTTAGGCGCCTGAGCTGGCCGAAGCGGGACAAGCTACGTCGCATGACGGGAACAGTCTGCACGTCTACGAACTGATTTCTCTGGAAGAAGAAATAAATAAGTAAACACATGTGCCAGTAATTACGTCCAGCCATCTGATCACCTTCACATCTGTGGGAAGTGCTGCAGTATATTTAGGCGATTAAACAAAACCGTAATTGCATGACAAGGGACATGTCATGCATGGCATCTGCACGATGCGGAAGCCGCCCCAGGCACCAGCTCGATATTCGTGTGCCTTCTCAACACATAACAGCTGGGATCGAGATGTGGCCTTCGACACCAACGACAATGGGAAAGAGGAAGTGGGCAAAAAAGTAGACTTTCCTCGCCAGATAAGTTGTGGTTGACAGGTGGGTTCCTTGTTCTGTTGGGGCATTGACCAATGACAGGAGCGGCAAGTGCATTTCACATGCTTTCCCCGGACTGAACAGGCGCGCCATGCTGCAAACAGTTTCAGGATGACATCACCTACGAGCTTTGGTGGGCCGGGGAGGGTTAAAGCGCACATGAACACCCGTACCCTTTCGCGAGGGACGACGCAGAACCGACGACAATCCTTCTCATCTGCTCTTTTGACGTGGCGCCAGAAGGTACTCAAGGTACTTCCATATACCTACCTACCTTAGGTACCTTCCTTCTATTGGGGTAAGAGCTTTACTCTCTAAAACATCACAACTTCCTACCCACCTCCCCACCCGAGTTCTAGCTTCTTAACATTTGACTTTCCTCCATTCTTCCCTTGTTTTCCCTTTTCTTTTTCGCCCTTTCTTCCGTCATCCATCTTAGACTGGTTCAACACCGTACACTACCACGATACGCACACGATACGCAGACGACAACATCGTTTACGACAACATAAGCAACATCCACAGCCCAGTAGCAGAGTAACGGATACTTTACAAAAAGAGCCATGGAGCACCCAGGTACGTAACCATGCATTCCCCAACTCTTGCAGCTGCGGCCCGCGCCTGCAAGCCCCCAGCAATAGATCGCCAGCCAAGAGGTTGCGATGATGCATGATGCGGAGTCTTGGTTTTGCTCGACCGAGTCAACAAGAATCTCATTGCTTACCATGATCACTAATGGAATGCAGTCAAGGAGATTAGAGGTGTCATCCGGGATCTTGTCCAGGGCTCTCCCGATCAGCAGAAGAACGCACTCTACAACCATTTCGTCGAGGATGCCGCCTTCACTCACCCTTTCTGTCACGTTCCCTCCTTTGGGAGCGTGCAGATTCCCTACCTCTTCACCATCAACTCGCGATTCTTTATTCTTCTGATCTACCGCTGGTACCGCATTCTGAGCCCCAACATTACCATGAATATCGAGTCCACTGGTAAGTCTAAAAGTTTAAGTATCGGTGCCGCAGCCTGCCTTCAAAGCAGTGAGAGGGAGCATATGGATTGATGGCCCCCTACTAACACCCGAAAAAGTTCAAGACCAGAGGACGAACCTTCTCTATGTCAAAATGAGCCAGGACTTCCGCATATGGTTCATCCCTTTCTACTCAGCACCTGTCGACTTAGTCGTTGTCCTTCGCCTCGAGACTCGCAACATTGATAGCGAGGGTCGCATACTCCCTCGCAATCAAACCGACGCATCCGCTGTTGGTGCTCGCCAACGTTACTTTATCTGCCACCAGGAGGATCACTACCAGGTTGGCGAGTGGCTCAAGTTCCTCGTCCCGATCGTCGGCTATTGGGTCTGGTACCTCATCACCCTCTTCGCGACACTAGGTTGCGCCGCTGGTGCAACTATGGGCTACCCTATTACCTGGTTCTTCCAACGGCTGGCTACATCCAACGGTACCGAGTCGAATAAGCGCGAGTAGGAGTCGACAGGGCAAAACCTTGCGGATGAAGTGCCTGCACCGGGGGATTCGGGAGAATATCTTGTGAATGGAATGTATGCACCGGAGGCTTAACTGGAAGAAGAACAGAAAGACGATTGAAGACGTGCGAGTTCGACTTGCGCTGAGCCAAGTTATTTTAGTTTTGTGTGGGCCGCACTGCGTTCTAGCAATTCGAACTTCATTACTTTGGGTCAACCGCTCTGATGAGTCTCCTACCCCTTATGATGACATTAACGGCTGAAGCAATGCACAAGGTACAGCCGTTGATATGGTAGGCCAGGTATCGATCACTTGCCAAATAGTCGCTGGCAATTGTCGACTGTTCGGATGCAGTGGCTTTCCAGAACAATCACCCCGAGTAAGGCACGTGTCAGCAACATTGGCGGCGTGTTGGCGTGGATAACACGGGAGTTGTATTCAAACGGGGTTCAATCATGCAATGATGCAGATTCTTGAGCACCTTGTAGATCAAGACCCTAGCAGTCTAGTCCGCTGCGTACCCAATGGGGCAGGTAGGATAGCAAACCCCTGATTGAGCTACCTAGGCATCCAACCAACAGCTCTCATATATATTTAGACGTCGCCGAAGCCGCCTATATCTTGCACTCGTCCAACCTCACCGGCGACATCAGAAGCGTCAATCGCCTAGCTTTCAGACGACGTTTTGGCTGCGACTGCTTACTCCTCTACCAAAAGCTCTACCTCTTACCATGCCCCTACAAAATGCTCATGGTCCTGCATCCGGATCCCAGCCTAATCACGACTGCGCTTGAGCCATTACTGGTGACTCCCCCTCCCGGTCAGTTTTCCGTCTCTGGTCATCTCCCAGGCGGCATCGCAACTCGCAACGAAATCCCACTCGACGAACCCTCAGCCCACGCCCAGAGTCGGGCTATGGACATGGCCCCGAAGTCACAGAACGACTGGGAGGCCAAGAGGGAAATCATTCGCCACTTCTATATAGACGACAATTTGCCACTGTACCAAATCACGGCCTCTGATGACGTGAAATCACGCTTTCTACGCAACGTAACGTAAGACGTCTGATGGACTCTGAAGAAGACGGTCTGATTTCTAAGTTTATTTTTTTATATACATCACTAGGAAAAGGACGTATAAACGGCAATTCGCAAAGTGGACCTGGAAAAGGTACAAACCCAAAGGTTCTTCTCGGAAGGGTGACAAACGGCTCGCGAAGGCGGCCTGCAGGAGACCACCCTGGCGCATCTTCCCTACCGATCACGACATATTCTCACAAGTCCGGGACTCAAGGAGTCCAACACTCCCGGTGATCCTGAACCACGCTTCCGAAGTCGACCAACGGAAACACGAGCTGTTCGTCAAGTTGCGCGATCTGATATACGGCACCGCACGACGAGACCCTGAATGGAGGGGAGGGTCCGCGGGAAATTCGAGCCCTACCTCAAGAACGGGCACCATGTAAGCGACTTTTCGAGATGGCCCAGGGCCTCTTCAAGACGCGGGACATCCAAGGAGCGATGATGGCCTTCCGCCTGCTGGATGAAGCTGTCTTCGATGACGAGCCGAGCTTTTCCAGGCCTTGTTCTTCCACACGCCGCACTACTTCCCGACAAAGGAACTGGCTCAAGGCCTACCTGCAGCATCTACACCAGCTCCTGGTCCTGAAGCGGGCCAAGGAACCCATCACCACGATGGCCGGCGCGATGAACGGGCTCAGCGTGCTGGATTTCTCGCACCTCTTCGCGACCATCAAGGAGATGCAGCGGGTCAACAGTAGCCTCCACGGCCAGATCCGCGGCGAGGACGACGTGCACAGCATCGAGGCGCGGCTCAAGGTGCTGAGGCTGGAAGAGGCGGGCGGGACGTCCTCGCGGAAGGGCTACGATGGGATCCTCGTTGCGCTCGAGAATGTGCTGGCCAGCGCCGTCGGCCGGTGCGGGGAGTTTTTGATGCAGGCGCTCAACGTGGAGAAAGTGTGGATGGGGACGGTCTCGCGGCTGGCGCCCTTTGTCGCACCGCAACGATGGAGTCTTACGAGGGATACCTCGCCAGGGTGCGGTCGGCGACGGGAGGACACGCCGCTGGGTGCGGACGAGTGGAGCTACGACATCTTGGAAGGTTATCTTGTTGTCAAGCTTTATGTTTCCGACTTCCTGGTACGGTCCGGGGACGTGGATGCGGGCGTGGTGGCCCTGAAAGGAGGCCATCTTGGTCAAAGGAGTGCGCCGTCTCGAAGGTTGTCCACGAGCATCACGGGCTGGAGGATGCACGCGACGTCTTGGCGCATCGTCGGGATTTGCTTCCAGCTTCTGAGGGACTGCGGCAGAACCGGGGAGGCGGACGAGGTGAGGGCTTTTGTCTGCGGAGTCGGAGTAGATGGAAGAGATGGTGCAGAATGATGTGAAGGAGAACTTTTCGGAGTTATTGGCCTTCTGAAGTGGCGTTTCTTACAAACCAATGTCGAGAACTTATGGATGTAACAAATCGAGATTATGCACTTCGATGGCGGTATGGGAAGCCCGGGAACGACAACTTGTTTCAAACTTTCTAGGACTGGGAAGATACCAGCTCGTATCATCGCAAGAAGATATACTTCTTAATCCAAATGTCTCGCTGATCATTCGCCCCCCCCCCCCCCCTTTTCTTACTTGCCATGCTAGGTAGGTAACTGACTTTTCACGCTTTTTTGGGTATAGGTAGCAACGGCAACAGAGCCAAAATAAGCCATCCCGAAATGTGCCCAATAGGCACTCACTAGCTAACATCCAGAAGCTTGAGAGCTTCCCCATTCTCCTTTTTTTATATACCACACCCTTTTCGTTTCCCTCTCTGGTTCTCTAGTTTCATGCGCACCGAGCTCCGGTCACGGAATTTGTTATTTCTTCCTTCTTCTCCCCCTAACCTGCTTTTTTTGGCGGCAGCTCTTACTGTGAATGTCATGTCTTGTGTGTCTTCATCCATATAACAATCATGTGCATGTGTGCTTTCCCCACGTATCTGGGCAACAGTAGTAAGGCGCTGAGTGATGGGTGAGCTTGTCGTCATGGATTGGCATGCCCAAAGGCCTCCGCTAATGCCCGTTGGCGTCTCCGCCGTTGGGACGTTGCTGCTGGTCCTGCGATGACGACTGTGGATTTTGTTGTTGTTGGTGCGCCTGCTGCTGTTGCTGTCCCCCAAAGAAGAAGCCGTCAAAAATGTTCATTTGCTGCCCGTCGCTGAAGTCGTGGTGCATGACATCCCAGTTGATTCCGAACCCGAGATCCAGGTTGGGGGTCGTCCCGTCGCCGCCCGCACCCATCGGGTTTCCCTGGAGACTCTGGAAGAAGTCCATGGTCTGGACATCGGGGTACTCACCCATATTGTACCGCCCCTGTTGTTGTTGTTGTTGTTGCTGCTGCTGCTGGTTCATGAAAGAGCCGCCACTGCTGCTTGTTCGCTGCGCTGCCATGCGGCGCGGGACGGGCGGCGAGGCCACAAACGATGGGTCAATCTCCGAAGGGCTGCCCGGCCCCATCATGTTGAATTCTGTCGCCAGCGGCGAGTTGCGCGGGGGTAGGTCGTCGGCGACGGAGAGGTTCGGCGAGGAGAGGGTGTCGGAGAGGGCGCGCTCAGCCTGGAAGGAGCCTTGTTGGAACTGCTGTTGTTGCTGGCGACGGCGGGGGACGCTCGCGGTGGACGTCGACGCGCCGTCGCCGCTGGCGGAGCTCCATTCGAACCTGTTTTCGCGCATCTTGCGCGGGGGCACGGAGCCGAAACCACCGGTGGAGTTTGCCATTTTTATGGTGGCCTTTGCCGTGCGGTCGAACGCGTCGCGGCATGTCTCTGCCGGAGGGCACTTATCGATCAGGTCGGTGAAGACGGATTTGGCTGCTAGAATTGTGAAGTCCACTTCGTCCATTGCCTGTTGCAAAAGATTAGATCGGACCCCCCGGAATTCAGGGCGGATGAGACGAAGACTTACCAGTCGACTCCTGACGATCGGCGAGTGCCAAATCGCGTAGAGATATGAAATGCCGGCCATGAAAAGGTGGTGGGTGGAAAGATACGTGTAGCTGACGAGCCCACTTAGATGAAGCTGCCTATAGATGCGCAGGATCTTTTGACCGGCCTCGGCGACCTTGAGGTAGATTCTGTCTTCATCCTCGCGCAGCTCCGCCTGGAACGCCGTCGGGCTGTTCACCTCGTTCGAGGTGTTGTATTCGCCCTCAAACATGGCAGGAACACTGAGACTTTGGCGGTAGAGCATGATGATTGCCTGCCAGTAATTGAGTTCGAGAAACTCGGTCGAGAACGCGACGCCCGTCTCCTCCCTCGTCGGTGCTGAATTCTTCCACTGGTACAGCCGTCGGTCGACGTCGATGCGCCAAGATCGGAAGGAATCAAACTTGACCAGGAACGGAGAGGGCAGGCGGGTGTGCATGTCTGAGTTGGTCAGATTTTGACCAGCGGCGCGCACAACTTGCGTCTGGTTGTATTGCAGTACCTGGAGGATCTCGGACTGCAACAGGCGTAGTTTGAAGTAGTGATAGGCTACATGCTTGTAGCTCGGCTCGGCAGAGTCCGGGGGCATTTCCAGGAAGCCGGTAGAGGTGATGTACTGGTCATCCAGTAGTGAAGGGAACTCGGTAGTGATGACCTGGTCGCTGATGCCAAACGGCCTTCCTACGCACGTCGAAACTAGACGATCTAAGCTGTATGTGCACCACCATAACCTCCGTCTCATGTCACGGATGTAAAGTCGTCTTCCCTTCTCGCGGGATTGAGTTTCACTCGACCCGTCCATCTCACTGTTTTCCTCTTTGATCTTGCCTAGAGGGTCCATCATGGCTTTCGCCACGTCACCGCCGTCCTCATAATGCAAGCCCAAGTCCACAGCTAGTCTCACTGCGACGCCAATGATGTACCTGGAGTAAACGTCAAGACTACAGGTCAAGGAGACACGTTCAAGTCACAGACAGAACTCACCAAAGGCCAGGCGGCACAGGCCTGAGGAGCGCAAAATTGGCCAACAAAAGCACAGCTTGCAGGACCTCCAGCCCACCGCCGCTGTTGCCGAGACACGCCTCTAGGTGGACGATGGCGCTCGCGTGGTACTCTTCCGGTTGAGCCTGGCCAAACTTATTCGCATCTGGGGGGTTACGGGGTCCAGCGCCGGAGCCATCAGACTTGACGGGCTCACCCACGATAACACCGCAACCAATGGCAAACACCATGTTCAACATGTACAACTCCCGTGGCCCTCTCGGCCCACTCTGGTTGGCGTACGCCTGGTCAAACAGCTGCATGAACTCTCCCCGGTGGAGGATAGGGATCTGGGGATTTGCGTGCTCAAAGTAGAGCGTGACAAGCCTCATGCCGACTTCTCGCTCAGGGAAATTTGCAGGACGAATCGTAGGTTTCGTATGCAGGCCGAAGAAGGAATCGCGCATTGATGTCCCGCTGCCAATGGGAAGACCTTTTCCTCCGTTTCTGTCTGACCCATTCTGGTCTGAAACAGAGTACTGTACGGCAGCAAACACTACACGATTGAATGACACTCCCGATGCAGATGCCAAGGATCGCGGCTTTGATGGAGCAACGATATCGAGCATCCCCGTCCCCGCGCTGCTCTCCGTTTTCTTGGCCCTTTCGATGTTGGGTCTATTCACATTGTTATTTGCGGGGCCTTCGAGGCTTTCGGAGCGTGCTGTGTGGGCGGCATCCGTCGTCGCTCTCGGGACTTCGGTGCTCGGGCGAGAGCACAGTTCGAGGTTCTCTGCTGGAGGGAAGGGTATGTTGTTATTCGCCAGCAGCGCTTCGAGCTGCTCGACGCGGGTTTCTAGGTAGAAGACATAGCTTGAGCAGCGTCAGCAACCCGCTCGCCAGACGGCATCAACTTGGAGAGCAACACACCTTCTGGGTATCTCCTTCTTCGTGATTGGGTCGTAGCCAACGCAGGCAACGTTGGCCTTTGCGCAGCTCGCGCAGCTGGGCAGCTTTTGGTCGCACCGATTCTTGCGCAAACGACATCGGTTGCAGGCGCTCACGTTGCGGAAATTACTGCTTTGACCCGGCTTCCCGCCAGCCTTGTCGGCCAGCAGAGCGGCGCCGGCTGCAGCGATCAAGTCTTGTTGGTTGTCGTCAGCCGGGCTCTGGTCGTTGCCGCCTGAGGTCGGGGGAGAGGCGTCGTCGTAAGAGCCCTGGCGTGGGCGCTTCGTCGGCTTGAGGGCCGGCGAGGGCGGCGAGTGAGCGGACATTTTGCGTTGCGGGCGCGCGGGCTCGGCGGCGGCGGCGCGGCGGCGGCGTAGGATGACTTTGAAAGAGGATTGAGTGAGGATTATTTTCCCGGGGGGCGGCCGGGCCGGTCGAGGTTCGGAGGAGCAGGGATGGTAGTCCAATCAGGTGTCAAAAAGATATGCGACGGTTTGCCCGGTTCGAATGGTTTTGGCAGCGTGGGGAACTAGGCAGCTATGAGAGGATCGGTTTCGAGGCGGTATTGTTGGAGGAAATTGGAAGAGAGGCGTCGGTGAGGCGTACAAAGTGCTGGAACACCGTTATCGCGACGCTATCTCGACTTGCATGCTGCCAGCTCCACCCTTCACTCGGTAGTGGCACCGATGGGAATTGCTGAAGAAGGGGCCGATATCAAACCTCGGTCCCTTTCCCCCCGCCAAGCCAGCCTTATCACGACGTCTTTTTATAGTGCGGCGCTAGATTTTGGGTTATAGATCAGAGAACGGGTTGGAGAAGGCGGCAAGTGAGCACGGCTTTCCGGCCGTACACCGAGCGAACACTGGCGTCGCTGGCTCTGCTCAGCTAGGATCTCTCTTGAAGTTGAGGATCTGGTCGAGTCTCGGGTCGGAGTTGTCCAGAATGCGCATGTCGATGCTGAACGGGGCGCTGGCGGGCTGTGTTGAACGGAGGTTATGTGGGTTGAGGTCCAGCAGCTAAACTTCCGTTTGGGCGGAGGTTGAGAGAAGAAGAAAAAAACGGCGCAAACTCGCAACAAACTGGACAACGTTCCGCTCTCCTTTCGTCCCGCAGCAGCAGGAAAGAAGCGAAGCAACTAATACAACGATATGGGAAAGGATCGGTCAAGTGTGCTGCGGCAAGGTAAGGCAGGCCAAGTTGCAGAGAAAAGGCAAGGTAGACAGACAGTCGCAGAGCTAAGGGTGAGGTGGTTTTGCGCTAGTCGTAGGGTACCAATCTGCAGGCGAGGATGGCGGTTTTTTTTTTTTTTTTAAATCCCAAGCAAACTCGCTAGCTGATAAGAAACAATGGAAAAAGGGTACCCGTCTATGAGAGGTGCGCCTAGTTAGAAAGTGGAGGGTGGAACTCGAAGCAAATAAGGTAAGAAAGCGGCATACCTGAGAAGTGACGACCGGACTCTCAGGTCTCTCTCGTTACCGGTCCATTTTGGCACCAACTGTGCGGATATTCCCTCGTTCTCTTCTGAAGTACAACAGGCGGGCAGAAGGAAAAGCCATCGCTTTGCATAACCAACCGAGGAAGAGCTTCTCGTTCTGTTCGGCACAATTTGGAAGAAGATGGCAATTAAACGAACAAGCGAGAGCTGTCGTTGCCCCCCCCCCCCCCCCCCAAAACACTTTTTGGGGAGAGGGGAATCAAGATCCTAAAGCATCTTATGCTAGGCATCTTATGCTAGACCAGATGAAGAAACTCGAGCCTGACTTTCTGGATTTGGCGCTTTCGCTTGACTTGGCAGCTTGGGGTATCAGTTGGCATCCTAGGGACCACGCACCTGTGACGAGCGAATTGCCATCGCTCGATACGATACGACTGAAGAGTGTGGAAAATGGCCTAGTATCGTTGCTCCTTGTCAGCAAAGTGTCTCGTGTGAGGTTCCATTTTTTTTTCTGGGGGGGTTCTGAACTCAGGCACCAATGCGACACTGGCAGCAAAGGCATGTGAAGACTTGTTTATTGGACGATGCCATCGGCTTCTCCTTCTTCTCAGTCCGGGAGGTATACGATGCGGGACTGCCTTGTACACACAGCGTGGATGGCAACAGCTCTGGCATAGTCATTGGGAGGGACGTGAAGCTGATTCGCAATAATATGCAAGAGGCTCGGAAGACCACCTATTTAATTGACTGAAGATTCCGTGTATGCGTGATATATTCAATGCGAAGCCTATTTACTAATAGGACCGACCTCGCAATGACGGCTCGGACTTGGGCATCTTTTGAAAGCACAACAAAAGCCATGCCACATCGTTCGGCGAACATAGCCTCCCCCCAAATGTGATTCTCATGCTTATAGACCTCAATGAAGTGACCGAGGAGGAGCACTGCCTCAATCATGCTCAAGTTCCGGACGAGCCAAACCCCACACCGGCTTTAGACCAAACAATAAAACCACGCTACCGTTTCTCGAGGCTATTATCCCACGGCCGACAGCAAAATGACCACGCGCCAAGCTGTGAGGCAATTCACTGCTCAAGACACCAAAGCAGCCCTCGGACAAGTGGCAGAGTAATCCTGGGGTTGACTTCTGACAGAATCTCCCCCCCCGCCATCAAAACGAGATTGCCCTTCAAGCGGACTGAACATAGGATAGAAAAGACACCTGGCGGCGTGGTCTCAGCACACAATGCTATGTAAAGAGATTTCTCTAAGCCAAATTGGATTAAAAATGCTAGAGGGATTAAAAATACTAGAAGCATTCTTACCACTTCAAGTAGCATTTGTGCCATCGGAGTAAAAACGCCTGTTTCTGCTTTCGTCCACAGCTTGTTTCCCATCTCATGTCATTGAGCTGAATAGCTTCTTGGAGGTTGTTTCACTTCATGCTCACCCCATCACACGCGGCAGTTGAGTCAGCAGATTAATTGCAAAACAAGGGGATCCACCCCCATCAATTCTCTAAATCATCATTAAACATAAGGAAGCATCCTTCGCAGGCCTGCCACCCTCAATAACGAAGAGCTTCTGTTCCAAGAGATCCCAAAATACCTCCCCGTCCTCGCGGATTGCCGGTTTGGTTCGGTATCTGGAGTCCCGAGGGGGAAAATAGCCACTTCGCTTTTCTATCCTGCCCTCTCTCTCTCTCTCTCTCTCTCTCTCTCTCTCACTCTCACTCTCACTCTCTCCGTCTTGCAAATGTCGATTCCTGGACTTCCATGGTATCTTCAACTCCTTTGGGGCTTTCCCAACCCTCCCAAAACATTTCCGAAAAAAAAGAAAAGATAAAATCATACGGATAATCAGTCTAAGCGATTGGCCTGACCATACATGAACTGAGCTTCGAACGCCCCCCAAAAGTATATCAAGAAAAGAAAAGGAGAAAGAGCAAAGAAGAGAAGATTCTCCTTCATGCTGCCTGCTGATGGAAAATGGGGAATAAAACAAGTCGTGAGGGATTCCGCGTATGCTCTCTCTGCGGTCCGTCCGAATTATATCTCTTAACCAAATCGCTCATTTCCTCTTGTCCCGTCGTGTCCCGTGAGCGATAATCTATGTCTTGTGTGTGTCCCTTTCCGTCGATAACGCCGAATGATGAAACACCGGTTGCTCGGTGTGGTGAAAGACAGGATCGCGATGTTCCGTTTAGCGCCTATTGCGTCGAATTCGAAAAAAAGGAGAAAGAAAAGTCGTGATTGGGCGCTTTAGGACCTGCGGCTCGGCCCAGCCTCGACTTCACACTCCACCTCTTCATTCTCCAGAGATGTCAGCAAGTTCTCAGTCTCGGTGGGCTCTACAGCCGTCTCTATATCCTCGGCCGGTTCGTCCAAACGTCCGCGGGGCTCGGTGGCGTACAAGCTGAGGATAGCTCCGACGATGGTAATGACGCCACTGGTCCACCACGGAAGGCCGGAGTAGCCACTGCGAAGACCGAGAGAGTACAGGAAACCAGACACGGTCGGTCCCAAAGCTCTGCACAAGCTCGCCGTGGAGGCCGCCACGCCATTGATGGTGCCAAGAGAAAGGAGGCTCGGTGCTGAGTTGGTGAGGAGAATGGCGTTGCTGGGGTAGGCCATCGTCGAGAAAGTGCACTTCCAGATAACCATGATGTAAATACCGACCATTCTCAAGTTATTCGGCAGAAGAACCAAGTACGGAGTGCAGAGGTATAGCATGAAGTACGAGACGGCCAGGATCCTGAAGAGTCGGAGAGGTCCAAGGCGTCGGACAACCATTGGGAAGATGAAAACAGTCGAGATCATCGAGTAGACGCCTTGCACCGACAAAATAACACCGATTTCGGCGCTAGTCATACCAAAACCGTCGACGAATTTGAATGGGAGGTGGATGTCCTTGTGCTCAGGCGAAGCAGTGCTGAGAAAGACGGGAAGTAGCTGATCAAAGGTCATGGTGTGGCTGCGATCATGTTAGTTATGCCAACGAAGGCTGGATGGAGCAATCACTCACAAAGCCAGGATGCCATAGCAGATGATATTAAGAACAACCGGCTTGGTAAAGGTCTTCGTCTCCTCTGGCGATGAGATAATTTCTTCGATGGGAGCAGCAGTCAGATTCAAGGATTCCGTCGGCTCAGGTATGTCAGAGCATGATCCTATGAGTTGAGGCGAATTCTCGGCCGTGCGGTATCCAGGAAGTTCGTCGTCGTCGAGCAGAGCTTGCTTCTCTGCCTTGCGAGTAGGCGCCTTGCAGCTGCTGAAAGGGAGCCATGAAACGATGCGCTTTCCGAGCTCAACACCAGGGTCTCTTCTCTTCTTGCGCTCCGCATGTGTCTCCTCCAAGAAGAGCAGTCCGACGATGACTCCGAAGAAGACCGTCGTGGCGCTGAAGAGATTGGGCAATAGGTAAGGATACTTGTCCCAAATCGTCCCCCGGGCGAACAAATTCGGGTACTCGATGCAGGGTCGAGCAAGTGAACCTCCAATCATCGGGCCAACAACGGACCTGGAGATTGTTAGACACATGACCCTTGCAAGTATGGCAAGTCGCGAAGCTGGGATGGCTCGAAAATTCACTTACCCGAGGCACCACACCAGAGGCATGATGGTGTATGCGCGAGCTGAGGGGTATTAGTCTTAGGTGGGTCTGGGGGGACCGGGGAAGGACTGAAACATACGTTGGTGTTCTTTGACAGTGACCAATTCAGCGACGGTCGTTTGTAGCACACCGATGTTGCTGTGACCAAGTCAGTATTTACGGAAACCCGGCGGCAATTGCATGCTTCCATACCCATTTAGAAGGCCACCCAGAGCCCGCGCAACAAGAGCAACCGTCAAGTTAGGCGCGACACCAAAAACCAGAGAGCTCAGCGCAGTGCCTGCGAGGCCCATCAGAAGTACTGGTTTGCGACCGATTCTGTCGCTGAGTCGTCCCCACATCATACCCGTTGAGAACTCGGCCAAGGTGAAGGCGGATGTGACCATGCCGGCGTATACAGAGATTTGGTCATCGTTTTCGGCAATTTCAAAGTCTTGGATCATGTAGTAGATGTAAGGGAATATGGACATAAATGCGATCGGTTCGCATATTCTGCAGAGCGCTGGAAGATTCGTGTTAGTCACCTTCGCGCTGACAGTTCGTGCAAGTATGCTCCGCACGTACCGAGGACAAACATCTGTCTCGCGGGGAAAGGTGGGGAGCTTGATCTCGCCTTGCTCCCTGAGGAGCCGGCCTTGGGGCCTCCTGTCATGTAGCCCGATCTCTTCATCTTCGATAACGTTCTGACCATGCGTTTTGAGCGTGTTTGTTGCAGTACCGGTAAATGTGTGATAACCAACACGATAAGTCGACGTGAAGGATGCCTGGGGAGTCCGGCAATATATAGCGTCGGCGTGGCTGGGCACGTTTTCCAGATGTCCTTGGATTGAGGGATACGAGCCAGGAATTGCAGAGCACGCGGTCGAAGGTGGTGTGAACAAGATGTTTTTGCTAGTTCTCGCCAAAGGGAGGGTCTGCTCGGGCGAGAGACTGATGTTGTAAGTGGGAAAAGCAAAGGTGGAAAAGCAAAAGGTAAAACAAGCAGCGTACGGATCGAGCAGAGGAGAGCAGAAGCACCGGTGGCTTGAGAGGCTATGAAGGGGAAAGTATCAGACGGTGAAGGAATGGGTAAGCTCTGGGGAAGCAAGCAACTTAATATGAAGGGAGCGCGGACATGATGATGAGAGAGGACCAAGAGACGTCAAAGCCCAGGGCCGCCCCAGACACAGACCAGACCCAGCTGGGTTGGACAGGCCACCGGGACCGTACAATGCATTGCCTGGGTTGCAGAAGCAAATTGAGAATCTAAGATTGGAACGGCGGTGACCATGGTATGGACAGCGCAAAAAGCAACGAGACGATCCTCCCACTTGTCCACCGGGGGAGGGACTCAGGGAGATGCGGCGGCGAAAGTCCCACGTCGTGGGAAAGGGATCCAACTTCCCGGCATGACGGTCGTGGGCCCGAAAAGCCTTGTACCTGATCCAGGGGTACCCCCCAGACAACGTTCGGTGGACTCGCTCTCCATAGAAGCACATTCGAAGGGTGCCCCTGGTCAATGTCGAATTGGCTATCCCAAGCCATGAGCCTTTGCCCTACAGCTGTGAATACGTACATGAGGGGACAGTACTTGAGCGATAGGTACCAAAGAGAGAGATTCCGTGGGAGAACTGCTATCAACATCGCGAGAGAGGCGTACCGCAGTACGGAGGTGTCTGTGTCTTTCTCTCATGTGTTCGGCCATGTAGTACGTACACACCAGACCGACATGACCGGAGTAGGAAAAGTAGGCAAGGGAGGGGGGGGGGGAAGACTCGGGGAAGGATGGCGCCAGACCGGAAGACAGGGATTAGTGAAGGGGGGGGGACAGGGGAAAAAAAGGTTTCACAAGAGGCAACGAGGCTAGTGTAGTCGAGCCCTGATGGGACTGGTCTGGCACTTGTTGGATTTCCTGGGTTAGGAGAGAGGGACTCTTTTTGGAGTTAGCTCTCAGAATTCGGGGCGGGGAGGGGGGGGGGGTGTATGTGTGTGCGTGTGTGTGTGTGTGTGGGGAGCTGCAGGCGGGAAACAGAAAGAAGGGGGAAAAAACAACAGAGAACAAACAATGTTGGTGTGTGTGCTGCAGCCTCGAGGCATGCTATTGTCGTCGCCGATGGCCGCTCCGTAAGAATTGCCTCTCCATCAGGTATAGAAACAGCAAATGCGACTGCGACTGCAGACAACAGACGCACCACACAGCTAATGTTGATTTCTGCATTTCTTTGGACCACTTGGTTCCACCAGGATTCTATCCGTCATCAGATCGGCAATTCCAGATGCTGGACAGCCAGTGAGTAAACCATTTCGAATCAACATGGGTAGGTGCCAATTCGGGTACCGCAGCATGCAGCTATTCGCCTTGCGAGGTACTTCTAAACGAGGCGCAAAGTGCTCGTGACTCCGCGGTTGACGTACGGCTCTAGGTTTATTACCATGTATTAATACGCAGTAGTGTAGTACACCCCCCGGCACTTGGGTCGCATGGCTTTGCTGCAGCAGGGGCTTGACATTGGATTGTTGGACTTCGGTGACAAACCACCAGCCGAGAGCTGGTCAAACGCTAGTACTGAAGTACATGAGGTGTGCAGAGGACATGGGGTAAATACCCAGGCTGTCCCTGTGGCTCAGTAATTGACCGCCTCCTCAGCAGGAGTTAGGTATGTATAGAATACGGCCTGATGTTTTGCGGTGAGCGGCCAATAGTGCGTAAGGTACAGGACGTTAGGTTCGCAACCTTTCATTGGGCCACGGGGGCTCCCATGACGCTTACGGCTGGTCCTGAGCTGCCTTCGGCACAACCGCGACTGAGTTTCTGTATCCGTCGTTGGGTGACGGGGTGGGACGCGGATATGCCTCCTGTAGCACGCGGAGCTTATCATGCCCCCCGAGCCTGTACATCAGAGCGCCGAGCATCTGAGCAACAGAATCTCTCATTTGAAGCCAGGAATCCTCTTCTCTTCTCTCCCCCTTCCGTCTTAGTGAGGCGGTGAAAAGGGGCGACTAGGGCTACGGAGCCTCCCCCCCCGCGGGGCGGATATCGACATCTCTTGCACCACCGTTGGCGTACAAGAGGAAGAAGAGGGACGTGAAAGAAGCAGCAGCCGCCCTTGTCCATCATCGATCCGGAGATTGCTGCCGAACTTTTTCTGGACCGCCCCGATCAACGTGCATGTTCATCGTGCATCTCAGTAGTAAGGTACACAGGATGTGCAGCTGGCGATTGTCTGTTTCGGCGCCGTTGCTGAATACGAGAGAGTTTCTTTCCATGGTCATTCATACCTGCCTGCAGCGGCCGTATGCTATACCGCCGTACTGCGTGCGTGGAGATGTGCGCCGCCTCAAACGTCGCACACCTCTATCGGCCGAGACGTGTTTCCGCCTGCCATACCTGCTGCACCTGACAGGTGTTGTTATGTGCTGTGACGTCTGATAATGGCAACTCTCCGGCTGCAGCCGAGGTCGCCCTGGCCACGACGCTTCCGGTCGGAATACCAAGAGCAGTTTGACGAGGTGTGCGTGACCGAATGCCCAACGGCGCCTAGAGACGTACGGCGGACAGATACCCGAAAAAAATGGCTGAACAAGGGGAGGGAGTGTAAGCCCGAAATCCATCTCGCCTACACCCACCCATCCATTCATCCATCCATTCCTCCATCCCTCGTAGAATCATATTGTGACATGTCCGCATCCTACTTGCCGCGCACCGAGTCACTTGATGCTGCATCTTACTCCGCCGCGGGACGGGGGCAGTTGAGCTGGCAAACAGTAAGCCTGTTTGCTTGCCGTCTTGTTCGCCGATTGTCGCCTCGCGCAGTGTTGCCCTGGTTTCCTTCACCGTCGGCGTCTTCGTACCCCGGGCTTATCCACCAGACCGACACGTCGGCACTCATCAAAGATCAGAGCCTACCTACTCACGTGTGCTACTATGTAGCTTGTCACTGACTGACTGACTACTGATTGACGTTGTCCCATGCAGCATGGGGCTGTACGAAATAACTCTGGTGTCACGTTGATTGATGGCGACGAAGTGGGCATTGGGGACGAACCAGCGTACTGGGCCAGCCAGGGCAGGGCCGGCCGCAATGTTGGCCGTTTCTCCAGAGGCATCCGGCTTGTCGGTGAAGCTGTATGTAAAACACGAGCCACAGCAAATGAGTTGACCAGGGTAATTATGAGTTGAAAAAGTATTTTAGAGACCGGCATCAATGAGCGCCCAGATCTCTAGAAGCTCCGATCGCCTCATTCGTTACGCTTGATTGATTGAGAAGACTCCTGTGGGCGTCGCGGAAGCCGGAACGGTAATTGATAGTCAGGAGCTTGCTAGTTGTACTTGCCAACTTGCCACTCTCGAAATTGACGGCCCATTCGACAAGGTCAAGGGGCTGAACGCGAACACAAAAGTTTGAAAGGGAGGCGGAACATGAAAACGTTGGTTGATGTGGATGCGCATTCTAGGCGCCGAGGCTTTTCCAACGACGTGACAGTGTGTTCAGCCTTCGTTACTCGTTGCAGGCTCTCATTCCCCGCTGGAACTGCTATTTCAACGGTGGTTTAGCCCCCCCCAGCTCAAGGTGTCAGCGAGATGGATTCACGAGGGGGCGGTCCCTGTCCAAAACCATGTGGTGTAGTTAACATGCATTAAGCCGCTGCTATGTCAGGGGTCGTCGTGCCCGTTTTCTTCTTCTCGTGAGACGACGATGAGAAGTAAACTCATCATATGCCGACCTCTTGGTGTCGCTCCTAGAACCTCGATGCTACTTGATCGATCGGGAGTTACTTGGCCTGCATGACAAAATCCCATGCTGAGTCCCGTCTTGCACATCGGAAATGTGTTATGGCGGCTTTGTCGCTGTCTCTAGCCAAGAGGTTATGGTAGAGCTCGAGCGTTGATCTTCAACAATGTAATATCAGAGTTGTCGGAACGACTTCAAACTGTGCGTGATTTGGTGCGACTTTGGTCGCGTACTTTGTACTTACTCATCATGACCTGGTCCGGGTGTCATCCGCGCTGTTGTTGATGATAACTCTGGTGCCACTTTGACGCTCCATAGTCATAGAATTGGCTTTTAACTTGTCGCTATCTTACTTTGCGAGCCTCGCCAACCAAAGAAGAAAGGTGAGAGCAAAACAAAAAGCCACTCAAGTCGGCCCGCAAAACGAAATGGCGGTGATCACCCTCCTAGGTTAATCACAATCAGGGAAATTGGTTTTCGTTTCTGCGCTAGGTCAGGGGTACCCAGTCTCGCATCCCAGGAAAGTGTCCAAGCACCCCCCCATACAACCGTCTCTTCGGGCCCTGATCGGGCGAGTGCCGGAACCGGTGCCGAAGCATCAGGTAGCGAGTTCGTTCGCATGCCGTATGTCGAAGTATCGTTGCTGTACACGCCCAGCGCATTGCAGGGCGGCGATTTGTACTGATTATCGTCATTTCAATTCCGAGCCGCAACAGAATGATGGGATCGTGGTGCTTCTACTGTCAAAATCGGCCGAGGCTTTCTCTGATGGATGCTTGGCTCGACAAGACACGCCAGCGAGCGAGCGCATCGAGAAGTGCCACGTCATGCATCGTGTGCTCGATTGGCACATGATATCTGCAGAAGCACGTTGAATGGCTGCAACACTTTGTTTCGCAGTTCTTGCCGATTGAAGGTGGTTCATGGAAAACTCAGAAACGACTCTGCTGCTCGCGGATCCGGGGAACATTGAACGGCTAGTCGGCAGCAGGGATCGGCATGTATGTAGGTATGTCATGCAGAAGTTTTTGATGGTCAAGCAGACTGTGACGAGACCAATATTGCAGCAAGACGCGCTCAAGGCTTGGTTGACAATAAATTCACCCTCGTTACGGTGAGAACTGTAAAACAGCGTGCTCATTCGGGATGCAACAGAGGACGGATCAGTGACCCCAACTGAGCTGGCGCTTCGGCTACTTTCTCAGTCTTGGAGTCCAGACTGATGATTACATCGTGAGATCAGAGAGTACTGAAGTAGTCCAGAAGGCCGCTAGAGGACGAATACACCTCCAAAGCATTCCAAACGTTAGCTCACTACTTTGTGGGGCCGGGAGAATCGGTAGGCCCTACAAGGTATTAATATAACGTTTGGAATGCTTGCGTAGGTGTAGAGGGTCCCTTGACATCGTGAGATTGCCGCCTAATGAGTGGTAATCGCTGCGCCGGTGACAAGCTAGTGTACCGAGGTGCTCGTTGCAACCCAGTCCAAGCGGTCGAGCGGTAGCGATACACGAAGGTACGGCCTGGTCCCCAGAGGACGAAGTTTTCTGGACCCGGATGACCGGATCTCAGGGGCAGTGGAAAAGTCTCCTAACCCTTCGCCACGCGGCGCCTGGCGACCCATCGAAGGGGAACAGCCGAATGGCTGGGGATGTGCTTTCAGTTTTTCCATTGACCGAGCGCCAGCCTAGGGAGTACCCAGAAAAGGGGTGGTTCACTTTCCGATGGGACGGCCGGTTTGGAATTGTACGACCACATGACCTGTCAACGTCAGGAACGGGAGTCACTAGTGGAAGCCAGTCCAGGATGCGTCCCTGCTCAGAGGGCTGATCAATGAACCTTGACTTCTCATTGACGGTTTCAGAATTATCTTCGGTGTTCCCGGCGCAAGTGGTCCATCGCCATTCCAATGCTTCGAATGCTTCTGTGGAGTCCGCTGAACTTCTCTGCGACTTCCGAAACGAGACTGAGAGCTCCAGTTCACTCCACCTGTTTCGCTCGCTTCGCAGGGGTTGTATGGCCTCGATGGCGCGGTACGGTACGGTGAAGGAGAGAACAAGGCATGCTTGATCAAGTGTTTGTGACGCGCACAGCGAGGGCGGCAAGCCGGCTGGCTGCCGATTGACTAGAACAGCGACTTGTTCCTGAACGGCAACTAGGGAAGTGGCTGACAGCAGCAGGGCGACCGAGCGGAGAGGTGTGGCTGCAGTGTCGATTATTCGCAACGTCGGTGAAGCAAGGCAAGGCAAACCCCATAGCATAGACCCCATACTGGGCACCAAGTTGCCAACATGCCGACATGCCATTCCTTCAGGCGACAGGGAGTAGACCCCCTGGCGCATGCGATTATTCGATGACGAAGCGCCGACGACAATGTTGGCCAACAGACCAGCAACCCAGCGGGTTGGAAGTTTTCCCCCGGGAGATATATCATCTTTGCTCATTCTGAAATCTGGGTTGCTGGGTACGGGAACACTTGGGGTCCCATACCAAAGTGGGGGTTAAGAACAGGGGTTGCTACCAGCGGTTGGGTTCTACGCGCAGAGCATTTCAGGGTCAGACGAACTTAACGAACCCATGATTTGCAGCAAATTTTCATCACGGGGGAAAGACGGATAGGTGCCGGACGAATCGAAAGTTTGGATTTCAAGATGGTGATCAACAAGGGTGGCGGTCTCAACAAGAAGCTCGAGATGAGGCGAGGCGAGGAAAAGGCAGCACACGAAAGTCGAGCGGAGCTTTCAAAGCTTTTTTTCCCTCCCGTTCGCGCGTGAGAATGCCACAGTTGGTGGTGCATGTAGTGTCCCGTCCGTCCCGTCCCAAGTGATTGGAAATTGCGGGTTGCCCATGTTCGTTCGAGGTCGCAGTGTGCAGCCAGGTGGGTGGGCGGCGCTGGGGCGGGCGACTACTGCAAATGTGCATGTACTTCGAAGCCAAGCACGGTGCCTGTCTGTCTGTACCAGGTGCGAATACTCTGTAGAAGTATTACTCGGTCTGCCGCCAGGGCGTGTGCTTCACGCACGACATGGCCTTGTTTTTGGGCTCTGATGTCGTCGTGGCAGTCGAGTCCAGTTGTCTCAGGCCCCTGTCGGGCTGGCTGTCTCTCTGCCATGTCAATTTCGTCGATCTGGATGGAGTGTCTCAGTTGTGCGATTGGCGATTGAGTTTGCACGACAGAAAGGGCGGGGGTTATTGTTGTTGACTGCGGGCCGAGTTCAACCGGTCGAGCGTCGCGTCTGTGATGGGAACCATTTGTACCGCATCGGTATCTTCACCGTCTTGATGCTGGCCGACCTCGGATGATGATTGCTGCACCTCTGCAAAAGGTTGCATGGGGAAGAAAGAAAGCGTGGCCAAGGGGATGAGATTGACGTTCGATGTCATGTGTGAGGAATGATGAGGGTTTGACGAGAACTGTTTTTGTTTTCTTGATTTAGTTCGTCGTTGCTTTCTTTTTCGCAGGTTCCTCGTGCAGTTCTTGCTTCTCGGTCAGTTGGCTCCCTGCGTCTCAATCTGGGCTGTCATGTCGATCTTAGATGCGACTACGTTGCGTCAGATGCAATCGGTGAGAAAACGGCATGGGCCGGGGAGGGGTTCCAAGGAAGAGACGGTGAACTGGATACGGACGTAAGGAGAAAGACGATGAGGAGGCGGGAAAGTCGGGAGACGCAACTTCATCGATCTGCCTGTACCTGCCGATTCGGACATGTTTTCTTCTTTTTAGGGTAGGAGTGAAGACACGCAGACACGAAGGCGGTGCGCCGCGATTGCACAAGTCAGGTCAGGAAGGCATCTGAGGTTGGAGGAAGGCAGATCACGACCCATTTTGGCCTTGGGGCCTTGTGCCTCGTGCCTGCTGCTTTTCTACCCAAAAAAATATATTAATTACCCAAGGTAAGGCGACTAAGTAGGCAAGAAGTACTCTTAGAGTCCTTGAGGTTAGTTACTATAGTCCACCGCAATTACTCCGGGAGAAGTTGCACCTGACCCAACCTAAGACAGCGCGAGGCGGGTGTTTCACCACAGGAAGGCGCCTTCCGATTCCTCGTGAAGGACCTTACCTACCTAAGCAAGATATCATGAAAAAAGAAAGGAACATGTGGCATCGAGGGAACCAGCTACCTTATCTTACCAAACACCGAAATCCCAAAATATGAACTACCTCACCTTAGTAAGGTAAGGTACTTGCAGTAGGTACGTTGCCGTACGTGGGATGCGTCACACAACCAAGACATAGAAGCAGACAAGACACCGCTGCATTGTCTGGATTCGTCGTGCTTCCGTTGACTATGGTACCCGTTTGGACACTCTCGGAGACTCTCGTCCCCTCATCACTTGGGGGTCAACGGCAGTTGATACCTTGAGGATACACCTACTCTTGCGGGGCTTCGACGCATGCCGCTGGGAATGCCTTCAGACGAGCCGGAACCCATCTACATGTAGGCTTTTTCCAGCCATCGGATGTCGCCTTTCCAGCACCACGTCCGCCTTCCTGCAGCAACCCGTCTTGTCTTGATATCTACTCATTACCCTTAATGAAGAGAATAAACAAGATCTCAACTCACACAGTGTTCACCGTGACCCGCTGCCGCCTGCCGTCTGGCGTCCTTCCGCTGTTCGCTCAGTCCGAAAATAAGTCCATCTCTCATCGGATCTCTCTAGTGTCTTCCGGTGTGACCCGACACCTGCAAGTGCCCATTCAATTATTGCGCACGCCCTACTGAGTTTCTTGCCTACACGATCTGCGTTTTTCAAATCACTGATGAACACCTTGTACAGCAAGCTGTCATCTGATCATAGTCTTCCTTTTTGTGGCTGCAGATCGAGCCTCAAGCAGCATACCGCCTACCGCCCAGCCCCCGCTGCTTACTTCGCGAACACAAAGACTTTCGGCCCGTCATAGTATTGCAATCCTGCAGGGACTCGACGAATCTAGCCTGTCGATGCTTGGTCCCGACCATCGTTGGCCGACCACGGCTGATGCCGCTCACAGCCTCTAGCTCTCCTTTCTCGCCATTTTCTCGACTGACAGTTACGCGTGCGTAAACTCTGTCAGACAATTCGGGGCCGGGACAGGCGTTGATGGCATAGTACTCGTAGACTAACTTGCATTTCCTGTCACACCCTGTCGAGCTGTCGAATCAGTTCATCCCTTGATTCGGACTTGGTCAGGCCCTCGACCCATTTTGCTTGTACTGCGTAAAGCCAACGAAACCGCATCCCTGCACTCTGTCTCGCATGCACCAACTGTCAAATTCAAAATCGAGCCATTTTAGATGGCATTCTGCTCATCACCGACAATTTGTTGGCAATGGTCACGCTACCTATCACCACAAGCGCCAAGATTGTTTCTTCTGTGCTGTACGTGTTAAGCACCGAGCCGTCCGTACGCAAGCCGCACTGGAGGAACGGCTCGCGAAACCGCTTGTATTTTTCCAACACCCATGAACTCGTCTGTCCTAACGAATTGGGCCGCTCTATTCATCGAATTTGGGAGGGACCTTTGCTTCTCTTTCACTCTATCACCCACACAACCACACACACGCGTTCGACTGGTGTTTGCTGGGCTCTGCTTGCCGCAACTCTGAGGATTATTACCTGCGGTTGGTCTTGAACTTCTATGCCGAGCTATGTTGGGCATTGCTTCCGCCTAACCGACGCCCAATGTCGCCTCGGGCAAGGGCATCATTTCATGGCATGCCAACTGTTATGTTTACCACGAGGCGATTCAGGCTGCCAGAGAAGAAATTGAAAACCCGCGCAGCAGTTGTGCCGTTTCTTGACTTGATCCTCGCAAGCTTTCCCTGCATTGGGTCAACCTATGCTTGATCACCTTTGGTTGTGAAGACCAGGAGCGACGGTTACCCCCTGGTCAAGGCTTCCAGTAATACGGCAGAAAAAAACATGATCTCCACATTGCCAGGATCTGTACGCCCGTTATTGCATTGCATTCATCCTCGCCCCAACAGCCGTATTATCATGGCTGCAGATGTTCTCAAGAAGAAGGCGTTGCCAAGGATTGAAACAAGGACTGTAGACAGAGGAACTTGTCATTCGCTTTATTCGGCTGAGTCCATCATCTATAGAAATTCCAAGGCCCCATTCTCCGCCCATGACGCTTTTGCTTAGGTCTATCGACCTTAGAAACCTTGAGTCCTCCATATACCCTCGCAGCAGGGGACCACACAACGAAGCAACGGATGATCCACAATCAGCAATATGATTTGGGTATCCCCGATGGCACAATTGGCTAGCGCGTCAGACTGTTAATCTGGAGGTTGGTGGTTCGAGCCCACCTCGGGGAGAAATGGTGGTTAGATTCCACGAATTCGTTCAAGGCTTACTTTTTTCGCCTGACAATACATTTCGTTTAGTTGCTTATTCCTGACATTTTTCAGTATGTTTTCGTCTCGCATGCATGTATCAGCTATCTCCGAATCAAGTTTCCTTTTTGACACCTGATTTCCTGTCTTTGGATATCACTAGTTTGGGGGATACACCCTGTTATTCATCCTTGCGGGCCTGGCTCGAGGCCATTGGCAACGCAAATTGCATTCTCATTGTACTCCCTCAAGTCGCTGCCGCACAGGGAGACTGAAGCGTGCTTAGCTGAGGAGGTTGATGCCAAGTAAGTGCACACACGCATCATCTTGCAAGTTGCAAGGGGTTGCCCAGCGGCTGACTCTGGCCGAACCATTAACGTCTCTATTGAACTCAACTCCGAGTTTCTCACGGCCTTAGGTAGACAGACGGACGCATTTTGATTCGTCGACACTCAAGTCAACACGTCGCAATCACTGAGACATCAGAGCATGTAAACTGCCAGCCGATACAAAGGTCAAGCACTCGAAGTTTCCAGTTTTCCAGATATCCTTGCTCATCTATATAATGTCTTGCAATAGGGCCAGCGAGGTTCTTCCTCCTTATGTGGAGGTGGCTCGTTTTGCCGGAGCCCGGGTTGACTGAGTGATCAAGTGGGATATTGTCGGTCAACCGAACAACACCCTTCAAGGGTCTTACCTTCGGTCAAGACCTCGTCACCGGTCTGATCCGCTGCCAGATGGTATGTGTTTCGTCCCTGTAGGGGGCGAAACTCCACTCCAATATCGTCAAGAGCCTTAAAGCTTGACTTCCAAATACGGGCGTCTGCGGCCCCATTTCGAGCTTCCCCGTAATCGTCATTATGACAGGTCACTTGCCAAAGGTACGTTGCAGACTCGAAGATCTTTCACCGCCTGCAATGAACACAATTCACTGACAGCCCTTGACCCTGCGGACCGAGAGACGCCAGGGCCAGGTAGGTGGTCTGCACCGCTGCTGAAAAGGCAGGCCAGCCGATGGTACTTTGGCTCATTGGCCCGGACTTGCAATTCTTGACCTAGAAGTGACTGGACAAGGCTTCGAGCCCCGGCAGCGGATCCCCGGGGAACAGCGGAATCTCCCAATCCAGTATTCTGTAAGGCTGTCATCCCCTGGCCGCAGGTGTCTCCTTGTTGCACAGCCTAGGTAGGTTGGGCATTTGCCCATTTTGGTGCACCAACCCTATTGGTCCATGATGGCCTAGAGTCAGATCGCAGGGCCGTGCCAGGTATGCTAACCCTGTGCCCAACTTGGCATTACTTGTCATTTCTGACCAGGCAGTCAACGTCTGTGCTAGGACTTCCTGGAAGGGTTCTCCGGCAGATGAATCATCTCTTGAGCAACCAGGGGGGGTGGGGTCATGACGTCTGTGAGTGAGTAGCGACTGAGGAAGCTAGGATCTCTTCCAAGCTGATACGCGGTTCCTTAGGACGTCAAAGGTCTCTTGTGTCTCGTCCGCCGCATGCTTACACCGCTGCTTCGGATTGAGGCGATGCTACAGTCATCCGAGTTGTCCGGAACACAAGGCTGACGGCAATCTCGAGTATCCCGGTTGCAAAGCACAGCCTCCGACGCACGCGGCTACAAATGGTAGCCAAGCCTAATTCACAGCTGTTCAACGTTAGCCTAGATTGCCTACTGCGGTAAGCGAGCCAAAAGAAGGATATGTTCCCATTGGTGTAGTTTATACCAGCCCCCTTTCCAGTTGCCAGGAGCACATGTGTACTCTCATTCCTGGCAGAAGCCTCGGCGCAGAGCCGTTAAAGAAGAACCATCCAGGGATTTGAAATTGGTCGTGATGCCTGGGACTCACCGAAGGCTTGAGGGAATGTACACGTCAGATAACGACTGACGTGGACGCGATGTCGTCCAAAAGGATTATCGTCTTGCAGTCACGGAAGTGACATGATATCACGGTTCTGAGTCTCAATGCTCGCTGGCGTGGGCTGGTCACAAGTTTGCCATCCTTAAGAGGCCAATATGGCCTCGAAAGCATTGTCGGAAATCCTCGGCAAGCACAGCCAACGGCAGACATTCATGCACATCGAGAAGCCGCCGGGCATATGCGTAGCAGTTGACAACGGCTGGGTACCATGAGAAGGCTCGTAACCGTAGTAGGGATTGGTTAGGCAGCAACGAGGTCGAGCAAGCGTCGAGGACAACGTCTGGTTGGCTGTTTGGTGTGTAGAGACCCGGATAACCTCAATAGGTGACGCTCCCTGTGTGACAGAAGGAGGTAATTTCCATGCAGCAGTCTCTCGAGGATGGATTGGATAGGAGCGGCCGTCAGTGATAAGCGGGTTGATGCTAACCATACAGGCGCGGTCCGATGACCCTGAAAACGATCGATATCTCGAAAACGAGGCGCGTCGGCGAGGACAATCTCGCCATGTCATGAATGGGGGCCGTGTCAGACTCGACGTCGCGTGAATGCCAACGGCAAGCTGCAAGCCTACAGACAGCGAGCTGCATGGTGCGTCGACCTACGACAGCTGGTCTTGGTCCTGGATATGGCACGGTGCCCTTGACCGAGTTTTGCGCTGAGTGGCTGAGAAGGTTTACTCGGTGAAGCAGAATCACGAAAGAGGTCGGTACTTGGGGATCAAGTCCCCAATACATGTTGTGCGACGGCAGAAGGCGGACGGCGCAGCCAAAGACTTTTGCATCCTTGTCAGCGCAGCCATGATACCAGGGTTGTTGATTGAGTTGATACACGGGACGGAGTGTGGTCGGTAGACTTGGAATGGATGGGGTACGTACGGAGGAAACAAGCACAGATCTTCTCTGTCCGGCCGGGCGACCTCGGACTACGGAAGACGATGTTCTTCTACCAGCCGTCCTACCAGCCGTCCCAATTACAGCGCGGCGGAAGACAATCGCGGGCCGCCGGTTGAGTGGCTCCTGATGTTGGCCTACCCCAGTCGCCTTTGCACGAGGCAAACCGCCTGGGGCTATCGAATGCTGTGCTTTGCTTTGGATTTTTTTTTATATCGACGGAAGCAACGAAAACGATGTATCCCGGAGGTCTGGAGGTGTGACGCACATATCCACTATCGCCCGTACGGTGTGTCGTGTAAAAACCAACACTGTGTCTCGGTTGCGAATCTCAACCCGAATGACTTCCCACAGCTTCGGCCTGCGGCGTTGTTTGAGCGATAGAGCAGCAGTGGGAGCTGCGACTGCAAGCACGACCAGCTGTAGTTAGTTTACTGTGGCCTGTGGTTCATGGAAGCTATGGAAGCTGCAGCGGCGGTAGCTAATTTGCTGGAATCTCTTGGGCGTGCTCGAAGAGCAGCATGCCTGCCACCTAAGCTGAGCGAAGGCAGGGCACGGGGCTTTCGTCACGGTTTCTTTTTTTCCCCCCCTCCATCTCTTGCAACCTCACACGTCCCTGGCAACGCTTGAACAGTCGCGCTTCGATCCGCTCAACCCTTCCTTGTTCCATTCCACCATAACCCAATTCGGAAGAGACAACAACGCTTTCCGGAGCTGTTTTCTCCCCATCCGAAAACTTCCCCGGTTTGCACAACCTGCTCACGCACAAACGAGATAGCCCGGGACGCACCAACAGGCGCCAGCCACAAACCACGCACGCGGACACAAGCTACACACACCGCAGGCAACCCGGTATAGCTGCGCGTCGCATCGCGTCGCATCGCATCGCATTCGCAGCACACCACACCGCTCTACATCAGTCGCAGTCGCAGTCATGGCAGGCAAGAAGGGAGCAGGCGAGAACAGCAAGAAGGTCGCGGGTAATGCCCGTAAGGCCGAGGCAGCCGCCCAAAAAGCTGCTGCCGAGGACGCAAAGAAGGCCGTCGCCGAGGACGCCGAGTGGTCCAAGGGCTCCAAGAGCAATGCGAAGAAGTAAGTGACAACAGAGAATTTCTCGGACGGGGAAGACGAGAGATGCACCGAGGGCACATGGTTTTCCCACGACCGCAACCTGTTCCGCAACAGACACATGCTTGTCACGTCACCTGCACCCTCTACCATCCATCAGACATCACTTCTCGGGCGCATCTCTCGAAACACACCCCGGATCTTGCTACCCCGCAAAGAACAACGGAAGGGCACGCGTGGCACACAGCACTGGCTGACATCGTTTCTCCGATTCCAGGGAGGCGGAAGCTGCCAAAAAGGCCGAGGCGGCCAAGAAGAAGGCTGAGCGCGAAGCCGCACTAAAGGAGGAGGAGGCCAGTCTCCCTTCTCGAGCCGGGCCCAAGAACGCCAAGACGGCCGTCAAGAAGACACGCGGGCTCGACCTGTCGCAGCTGGATGATAACGGCGGCTCCTCGAAGCTTGGGGCGCTCAATGCTTCCGGCATCGACAACGCCCTCGACGCACTGTCACTGACGGGCTCTTCCGAAGCCAAGATCGACAGACATCCCGAGAGACGGTTCAAAGCTGCATATGCTGCCTTCGAGGAGCGCCGGCTCCAGGAAATGGACGAGGACGGCTCTGGTAAGGGTCTGCGTTTGCAGCAGAGGAAGGACAAGATCAGAAAGGAGTTCGAGAAGAGCCCCGAAAACCCGTTCAACCAGGTCAATGCCTCGTTCGACGCGACCAAGGAGGAGCTGGCCGAGCTGAAGGCGAGCGAGAAGAAGAAGATCGAGGGCAGGCTTGGTTCCAAGTAGGCCTGATTTATTTGCCTCTTCGTAACCCCAAGGTCCACACATGTAAATAGCACAAAGATGTCGAGGCTGGGATATGACTAGCAGCCGTCACCTACCTACGTGAGAAATGACATGATTTTCGATATGCATCTGATCATGAGGTCAGTTTTGCGCCTCTTTTGCGATTGTGCGAATGGAATGCCCTGTTGATATGCATATATAATGTTCTCGGACGAATGATCGTCACCCAACGGAATCAGTCTTTTCAAAGCCGTCATATTTCTCCCACATTGTCATCTTCATCTTACCACCTCAACCGGCGGCACAGAATCCAAGAGACGTTGCACTGAAGTCGCTGCCAAACATGGCGGGGTAGCTCGCTCTTACCTTACGTACCTAGGAGGTGGGGGTAGGTACCTTACTTACCTACCTACCTTACCTTGGTGTTACCTGAGCCTAGAGGGGCCGTCCTCGATAAGATAACGTACGGCAGGGTTCCTTATCGCGATAAGTCATTGTTTCGGCAGAACACCTAACCGCTTCTACTGACCGCCCTCAGTTGCGCATGAACGAGCCCGTCAGCATCCTATCCGCATTGTTACTTGTAGATTTGATCTCATCAAAATAGAGACCATCTCACGAATGCCTCATTGAATCTCAAGATGGCGAGTCTTAGAATGGGCAGTATGCCTTCGTTGAGGCGGCAGCATCTCCTGACCGAATTGTGAGCTACTCCCAAATCTCAAAACAAATACAACCCGCCCCCTGAACCCGGGGATGGGGGTATGGGGGACCACACTTTTGAAATGACATCGCTAACAACTATATCAACAGCGCCGGCCTCAAGCAGGCCTGCCCGGAGGGCGTCTTTGTGAGCTTGACACCAGGTGACCCGATGCTGTGGTCTGGCGTCATGTTTGTGAGACACGGTATTGCAGCACCGGCGATGAGCGAGAAAGCTTCAAGCACGGCGGGCTGAGATAATGTTACAGGACCCTACGCCACAGCCATCCTTAGATTCCAGATATCGTTTCCCGATACCTATCCGAGGCTACCGCCCCTCGTGACGTTTTCGACAGACATGTTTCACCCGCTCATCACTCCATTAACGACGTACATGTACACCACAGACATCCAGGACAACGGAACCGTCAGCGCCACCGACGCCGAGCGCCTGCCACCCGGCGGCTTCAGCTTGAGACACGGGTTTCCGGCTTGGTTTGGACGCGGAGGTCGGAGCGCGGCGGGGAGTAGGCAGGTGAGCGGTCAGCAGCAGCCGCCAGCGACGCCGGCCAGGGCATCGAGTAGTACGACTTCAACACCGAACTCGAAGGCTACGCCGCTCGGTGGTCGGCCCGGATATCTAGACACTTCGAGACGGGAAGTTTCGACATATGAGGTCCTCAGGTATATTCGGAGCACTTTTGACGATGAGAGCGTGCTGGATTCGGTGCCACTTGAGGCTGCCGGGAACCCCGGTGCGTGGCACGCGTGGAGGACGCGCCAGAGGCAGGAGGGTAAGGGTTCTGATGCGCCTGTGCCACAGACGGAGGAGAAGGAGATCAGCCAGGGAAATGAACAAAGTCAGTCGAAAAAGGAGGGGGAAGCTGGCGAAGGCGAAGTTAAGGGAAAACCGGAGCAGGATGCCTCTGCTCCTGACGTCGAGTCTAAACCTGAGCCCATATCTGAGCCTGCGTCGCCCATGAACATTATCAAGAGGAAGCCTGTGTCTGGTATTGTCCCGACTTCAAGGCGCCCGGGGGAGTGGAACTGGGAAGGCGTGTGGGAGGACAGAGTTCAAAAGGGCATCGCGACGTCTCTCTCAGAAGCTGTTCTCTACGGGGCGGCGAGCGGTGGCGATGACTTGGTCAGTGACCTTTGCACTTACGAGATGGCAATGGGGAAGCACCTGCTAACTGAATACAGATCAACTTCATCGCCATGGAGGACAACGAAGTAGACTCTGTGCGGGACAATCTGCTGCGGACGTTGGGAAGCGACGCCGAGACTCCCGAGCGGAATAGTTTGGAGCGCAGCAATAGCATGCAGGGCGTGCCTGCTGCCGAGTGATTCTTTTCCTGATAGCGACTTCCTTCATTTTTATCCTCATGACGTTACTGTAGATGACCCCTCCGGTTTTCTCTCTTGCTTAGTTGCAACAACACACTTAGATTTCTTCCCACCCTTACATCACTCATAAGGTAGCATCGGGTCCCCTCAATGATAATCATCTTCAACGCCAGACCACTGCGTGTCAGTATCTCTTCCGACTATGGGCTTACCCCCTGTTGTCTTTGTCGTCTCGCTTGTCTTCTGTACCGTATTTGTCCCCCTTGTTGGCTACGCCTTGCTCTGGGGCTTTGTTTGTCGAAATTTCCGAGACGGCGCAGGTCTCCGCGAACCAAGTACTCGACGCTAGTGCGGGTTGAGACGTGTCAGGACCGACAGCCTCAGTTCGCGGCCCCAAGCTCTCGCGGACTCGTGGGCCGACCTTGAGAGTATCCGACCTCGCGGGGAAACACCGAACCCCGCGCCTCATCTACCAACCGACATCGAATCTGCTGGCTTCGCCAACCTTCAATCGCCCTCCGCAACGTGGCACCCTCCGAGAGAGTCACGACTGACATGGAGTTTTTCCCCGACGAGGTTAGCCCCGGATCAGAGGCCCCGCTGCCTCCCCCGCTGCGAGTACTCAAGGGACTCGGGGATCGGCCTGGAGAGGTCGGAGGACGACGACCAGGGACATCAGGGATGGAAGAGACCCCAAGGAAAGTAAGCAGCGACACAGACAGGAGTGTGGAGCTACCAGATCAGCCTATAGTTATTATGAGAAAGAGGGACAGATACACGCCTGGGCTTGAGTAGAGCCAAGCTTACAACTATCGACCACCATTCGCACTGTCTTCTGGTAGGTTGCTCTCCTTTGCAATAGACACGCTACTGACCACGACAGTACTCCACGGCACCCACAAAGATAGCAAAGACAGAGGCGCCAACGATGGCTACGATATTTCTCTGGATTCCTGCGACGGCAACAATAGCGAAGAGCAGCCATCGTTCAACTCGCGGCTGTCTGATCCTTTCAGTGATCCTATACCACAGCGGGAAGCAGCAATTCTAGTGCCCCGAATCGTTGTGACGCCGGCTATTAGGGCCATAGAGAGCAGCAGAGGCGCAATGTGGGTTGCAATTGAGGTATCAGCAGAGCTATCCCGGCCGCCCAACGGACCACTCGATGCAGGGAGTTCCATTACGCCAAGCGGCCCTATAGTTTCTGGAAATGAAACACACCAAATAGGAGGTACGTGACCAGGGCGAATTCTCGTGTTGTTGCTAATTTCGACGCAGATCGCTACGGCTGCATATACGACATGAATATCCGACTCATTCCAATAGGGAATAATTGTATTCTTGATATTATTCAAGAAGATGAACCCACACCCACGTAAGTCCTCGTGTTGGTCTCCTGGACAAAGCCTAACGAAATTGCAGCACGATCCTATTGGGGTTAAAAGTACTTGTGCTTGCGCACATCCACTTCGAGCCCCGGAGCACGGTACCTCCTAAGCTCAACGGTCATATCCGACAGAGATCTAACGAGTTGATTGACGACCTGGAAAATCAGCTAGGGAGTTCAACAGCCGAGTACCTCCGCATCGTGGTTACATATAGGCATTCCGCATTTCCAAAGCATGGCAGATCTGACATGGTCGACGGTGTTGCCGAAGTGGCAACCAAGCTGGAGACGTCCGCCACAGCCGTCATCCAGCAACTCAATCACAGATCACCTTGGTCTCCGTGTCCGACGCCAGGACAAAATCCACTCTTTGGCATCGTTCATCAACATTGGCCATGGGAGTCGAAAAAGGGCAGAGAAGTCGTTCAGCGAATCGTCAGCCAACGGATACCTCCCGAAAAGCCAGAGAGACCGAAGCTCAAGTTCCCGCCTGATGAGTCGCCGCTGACCATGCGAACACCCCCTGCGGTGCCCAGACGGGAAGCAAGCCTGAGCAAGGATGCTATGGTGCGACAGCCGGAAGCGACCCGATCCGGATGGTCCGAGCTCCGGAGGACTTCGGCGACGACATGGCGGAAGAGCCGTGTGGAGTCCTATCGGCGTGTGCCGTCTTCTGCAACGTGCCCCGATGACCCAGATATATGCGACAGGGATGATAGGCCTGCGGGAATACTCAGAAGTCCACGTTCCATGGGCGCCGGGGTGCTACGAAGCTTGGGATCTTTAAACCCCGACCCGGGCGTTGATGGTCACACAGCAGAGAGAAGAAGTTTGGCAGGTTCGATCCGCGGACGTGTGAAGCAAACCAGTCGTTGGGGTTGGGGTTGGTGGTAGGTCTTTTGACGGAGTTTTGCTGTTTTTTCGGTACAGTATTTCATAGACTTAGTTTCAGGGCCATTCAAACACTTTTCCAATAACTTCTGGCTCAATGATGGCCTTTGACCCCCCCCAACCCCCCCGGTTATTCGTCCTCGCAGGGAGTAATTTGCATCTCTTCTACTGAAGCTCGTCCCTCCAGGGAATGGAGGTTTGCGCACCCTTGCGCTCGACAGTCTTGGCCGCTGCATGGTTGGCCCTACGAATGCTCTGAGCGATGTCAAAAGTCTCGCTTTTGGCCTGGGCGGCAACCGCGCTGACGCAGTAAGAGCCCACAAAGGTGTCGCCAGCGGCCGTCGTGTCGACAACCTTTGCCTTCTCGGCAGGAATGAGCTCGGAAGAGCCCTCCTTATTGACGTAGTAGACGCCGCGGCCGCCGAGGGTGATGATGACGTTCTGGACCTTCTTCGTAATGAACCACTCGCCCACGCGGCTGAGACCCTCGAGGGTGTCGAGGTCCGACTCTTGGCAGCCGGAGAGGATGGCGGCTTCTGTCTCGTTGACGACGAGGTGGGCGAGGCCGTCGAAGGCCTCGTCGGGGAGACGCTGGGCCGGGGCGGGGTTGAGGAGGACGGGGACGCCGGCGGCCTTTGCGGAGCGCAGGGCGGCCAGGACAGTCTCGAGGGGCACCTCGAGCTGCATGACCAGCAGGTCGGGCCTGGGGTCGAGGGACTGGGGGAGGGAGCCGAACTTTTCGGGGATGACGGCGTAGTTGGCCTCAGGGGCGAGGATGATGCGGTTCTGGCCAGTGGGCTCGTCGACGACGATGATGGCCATGCCGGTCTTGAGGTCCTCGCCGATGGCGATGCGGTCGGTGCGGACGCCGTAGCCGGCCAGGTGGGTGAGGAGGAGGGTGCCGTAGGAGTCGTTGCCGACGGCGCCGATCATGGAGACGGAGGCGGACTCGGAGGCGACGTCGCCCGGGCTGTCGCGGGAGCGGGAGAGCTTGGCGCAGGCCACGGCCTGGTTGGCGCCCTTGCCTCCCGGGGAGATGACGACCGAGTTGGAGGTGAGGGTCTCGCCCGGTAGGGGGTGGTGGGGGACGTAGGAGGTCAGGTCGATGTTGAGGGAGCCGAGGACGGTGATTTGGGGAGCCATTTTGGGTAATTAGACGCGTGAGCGTGATTTTCGTCTCCTTCTTTTTTTCCGGGGGTAGGGGATGGTGTTTTTCTTGTTTAGTGGGATGTCTAATTGCGGTCTCCGTCTTCTTCTTCTTCTTAGAGAGATCCTTTGGTGAACTGGACAATTGTCCTTTTCATGAGGTCGTCAATCTGGCCGCTTTCAAACTGAAGATGATGGACACTTTATCGGAGGGGGTTGAACCCAGCTCGGGAAACTGACAAGATTGACGGTAACGGTAGAGATCCAATTGGGGTGAGACGGAGGGAAGGGGCCAGGTAGATTCCTGGAGAGCGTAGACCCGAGACTTTTTTTCTTTTTCTTTCGCGAAGCCGACGAACGGTAAGGTGACCCCGCCGTCTGAAGAAGTGGGAAGTGTGGTGGGATGCCCTGATGATGTAGTTGGCGGGGCAGTTTAGCTTGATGGCTGCCAGGTTCGCAGTTTGTAGGGAGGACCAACCACGCCAGGAGTGTGAGTGGGACTCCCCTGAAAGTGGACGGCCCTATGGGGTTGAAGGGATGTGCTTGGCCCTGCAGCGATGGCGGGTTTAGCGCCGCAGTGGAATGTGTAGAAAGTATGCACCGAAGAAGAAGGGGGGGAAAACGCTCCGAAGAAGTCTCAAGCAGCCCAGGTTCGTTGAAACGGGCAGCGAGGGTTCACGTCCACCGCTCGCCCTGAAATGTGAAGAAGAAAAAATTGCATCTGGGAGTTTATCTGGACGATTTTCGTCGTGCGTAGTAGGTAGATAATCGACGGCCCCATAAAAGAAATACCTAAGGTAGTCAGTCACTGGACTACAGGTATGACGCCGTACGTTGGTTATTAAAGACGGTGTTGAATGGGCTCCGCCCATGGGCCTTAGGTTCGTTCTGGTGATCAAAGATAATGGGTGAATCCGTGATGATCATTCTAAGCTTCTATCTAAGGGAATACAGTGAGCCTGCCATATATCGTACAAAGTGTTGTACGTGGCCTGATGTGAGATACCCAAGAAATGCCTAGGAATCTGGGTTAACCCCTGTGGGTGAAATGACCAACATCCCGAAAGTTATGCATCGTACGGCGATAACTCAGTGCTGTTCCAACAGACGGTTTGGTTAGACTCATGGAACAAAAAAAAAAAAAAAAAAAAAAAAATTTTGGCTTCTCCCAGGCGTAGTTGATATGCGGTGAGGTGCGTGTACGAGTTTGAGAGCTAATAAGAAAGATCCATAACTTATACCTCACTTTAAAACAGGTGGCCCTGCCCTGCTAGAAGAAGGGAATAAAAGAAAACAAGAGCCGAGTCGAAGGACGAAGCCCACCCTGAAGGTTACTGTAGGCGCATCCGACCCCCTTACCGTTCATGTTCGAATCTGATCGGATGTTGCACTGGACGGGTAAGCTTGCAAAAAGAGAACCTGTCCTGGAGTTTTCTATTTCCAACCGTCCGGCCACCCAGACGGGATGGATCTGAGATCAGGGGAAGAAGAAGGGGTGGGGGGCAAGGTCTAGACTCTCATCCAGATGCCTCTCCCGCCCTCATCCTTTCTTGCGTCGTACGGGAAACACAACTTTAGTTTACACGCGCAGCATCTCTCCCTTCCCCGTTATTGGCGCGACAGAGCCCCATAACATCTTTGTTCGTGTGTGTGAATCGCTTAGCTCGCTGGGCTGGCCTGCGTGTGAGGCACAAGCAACAGAGAGCAAGTTGGAGAAGTTTCTCGACTCTCGCTGCCGCTCCCCAGGCCAGGGAGCCGGGGAGAACTGGCCTTTTGTTTCGTTTCGCCCAACACATGGAAAATGAACAACACCATGCCCTTTATTACTTTGAGCGTGCAGACGGCATGCAATTCAGTCCCGATTCCTTGTTGCCCCTTGAGCTGCCACGCCATAATGCATTAGAGAGTGCTATCAGCTATGGATCCTGCTGGAGTGTGTGTGGTATGTCTATGTATGTGTGAGATCTCATGTAGGTGCGTAAAGTTAATCGCCACAGGAGTGGGAGCGAAAACTTGGGATGAATGACTTGGTATAGGATCTGGTGGAGGGAGCAACGAAAAGACGAGGGGACAGAGAGGGTGAAAAAAAAAGGAAGGGTCTAAGGAACAACAACTGGAGTAGTAAAGGTAGATTGTGGCCCAAACCCGTACAGCACCGTCATGCACCGGCGGACGAAGAAGGCAAGGGGCCGTGTCCTAGGTACTTCGGAGAAGCTTCTCTTACCCGTTCCAGTCTTCAGCCATCCTACTACTCCTCTGCCTCCCTCCCCTCTTATTCATCGTGACTTCTTTCCCTTCTTGCAGACTTTTCTCTTCGTAGTCTTCCCACAGTAGACCGTCTGTTTTCCAAAAAAGTTCCCGCTTGCCTCAGATTGCAACCGACTTATCCCGTCCTCTTAGAGCCTCACGCCGCCGCCGCTCCTGCTTCACTTCGACTGACCTAGTATTGTCCGTGGAAAACAATGGACAACGACCGGTATACCTCAGCCTGGACAACAGCGGTGGCTTGTCTGGTAGTTATTCTCCTTCTTCTTCTTGTCAGGCCGCGGTTATCAACATCCTCATGGGGCCACCCTCCGCTACCCCCCGGACCGCCGGGTGAGTTTCTCCTGGGTCATCTGCGTGTTATTCCCAAAGAGAAAACAGCCGAGACGTATGCGGAATGGGCCAGGAAGTACAGTGAGTTCGACCGGACCCCCATCTCCCTTCCTTGGCATCTTCGTCTCCCCGAAAAGACAACACGCACGTTATGACTGAGGCGCTTTTAGAGTCAGACGTAATCTACGTCAAATCACTCGGGCAGCCCATCGTGGTCCTCAACAGCGTTGAGGCCGCCAGGGATCTCCTCGACCGCAGGGGCGCAAACTATTGCGACAGACCCAGATTCACCCTCTTTGAGGTGTAAGTCGCTCCCCCTGCCCTCACCTCTCCCCGTGAGGCCCCCCGTCCAGACGTGTCTTGTCGTCATGCTGAAGCAACATTTACCCGCTCTGTAGCATGGGCTGGGGCAAGACGCTGACCTTCCTGCCCTTCGGTCCCCGCTGGCAAATGCACCGGAAGCTGCTGCAGACCACTTTCAGCAACACCAATGTGCGACAGTGGTGCCAACTGCAGGTGACAGAGGCCCGTAAGTCCATCCACAGCATTGTCAGGGACCCAGACAACTGGGAGGTCTCCATGAAGAGGTGAAAAAAAGGCCCCCAATAACCCTGAGTGAATTATGCGCTTTTTGGCTCATCGTCCCACTAGGTTCGCGGTTGCCATCGTTCTCAAACTCAGTTACGGCGTTGATGTCCGAGATGACAACGACCCATACGTAAAGATTGCCGACGATGCCATGTACGTCTTGGGAAATGGCGGCGCACCCGCGAATAGCATCGTCGATGTTTTCCCCCCTGGTAAGCTTGTGGATGCTCAAACACACAACATTAACCCTGAAGCTTTGACTGACAGCAAGACTCGCTGCAGCTCGCCATCTACCCAACTGGCTGGCAAGAGACTCGTCGCTGAAATTCGCGCGCGAATGGGGCTGGGCTATCAAGAAACTGCACAACGTTCCATTCGCCGTGGCCCAGGACGAATTGGTAATGACTATTCCCTTGTCTGTGATGTCGACGCCCGCAAGCGCTGATAGGTTCAAGGCTCGAGGCAAGGAAAACCCATCCTTTGCGCACACGTTGTTGGAAACATGGAATTCCAACGCCAAGCAGGGACTCAAGAACGAATGGTCACTTGACGATATCAAGGGTGCAGCGGGCGCCATCTTCATAGCAGGGGCCGACACGGTATCTACGCGCACCAACAATGGAACTCGGACTGAGTAAGACAACGCTGACTTCAGCCACAACAGACTTGGGCCACCATTGTTGTCTTTGTCTTGAACATGGTTCTTCATCCTGAGATTCAGCAAAAAGCTCAGGCATTGATCGACCGGGTCGTCGGCCAGGACAGACTGCCGGACATCTCAGACCGACCATCCCTCCAGTACATTGACCACATAGTCCAGGAGGTCTACAGGTACGTCAACCCAGTCGTGTTCGACGCGAACGTGGGGAGCCGTATGCTGAGCAGAAACGCAGATGGTCTCCGTTGGCACCGTTAGGAATTCCCCACAAGTCCCTTGAGAACGACGTCTATAACGGCATGTTCATCCCTAAAGGGTAAGTTCTCTGCCCCTCTTCACCCCCTCAACGGCCCGAAAAGCTGCATGCTTCTAGAAGAAAATGCCAATCGCTTTCCCCAGGTCCATTGTTTTTGCCAACTCCCGCGCCATGACTCAAGACGAGAGGATATACCGGGACCCCAAGTCTTTCAACCCAGACAGATACAACGCACAGTCTGCTGGCGGTCATGGTGAGCCCTTGCCCCAGGGCCAATTTGGCTTCGGTCGCCGAGTCTGCGTTGGACGCTTTTTGGCGGACAACAGCGTCTGGATAGTTGCGGCCACGATGCTAGCCACCCTCAACATCGGCAAGAAGGTCGGTCCAGACGGCCAGGTCATTGAGCCAGAGGTGGTTTTTACCAATGGTGGCACATGGTAAGTCACTTCTTGGTCCCCATAACTGTCGGGGGTTGACGTGTTTCTGACGTCAAAACAAGCCACCCAGAACATTTCCAATGTTCGATAAAGCCACGCAGTGAGAAGGCAGCGGACTTGCTGCGCCAGGCTGTCTCTATCTCATGAGTTGCTTAGATAACACACAGAATGAGGCGGTCTAGCCATTCTGGGGCTCGTGTACTAAGCTTTTAGCCTTTGGGGTTGATGAAACCGTGCGCGGTTGATTCCGAGGGGTCCGGGACCCCGGATGCTCAGGTTGCTTTTGCCTCACTGAAGGGAAAAAGCCCTCGGCGACAACTAAGTCAACTTCCGCCTCTGGAGAAAGAATCAACCATAAAACGATGACGGAAGCAATACGTACAATGCCAATGTCGAAACAGTGACCTTTATCCCGACGCCCCTTCTCGACAGTCAGCGTTGCATTCTCAAAGAAAGAATTACAGGAACCACCGTTTCCAGATCGAAATGTAGACGGATATCTCCACCGTTTCCCGCGCAGAACTTTTTGAATAAATGGAACCGTTCTTACCGCGGCCTTGTTGTCCAAATCTGGAACCGCCAGCAGAGAGACCTGCTTGGTCGGGCCTACTGCAGATTTATTCAATCTGTGAGCTGGCATTGCTTAGCTGGACGTCTTCTGCGGTCATACCAAGCCTGCGGCCAAACCTGGACGCCTTTTAGAACGAGGTCTGGACTCAAGTCCAGCTCGATTGGAGATCAATCGGCGGCGCAAGTTAGACGCAAGTAGAACGTCATGTCTTGGCTTTCGATTAAAGAAAACAAGGCCGGAGGTAACCTCCCCCTTATCAGTTCTCGCGCGAGGGCGTTGTTGTGGCTCTTTTCTTCAAATTTCTTTGGGTCATTCTCCATCGAGGCGTAGTTGTTGGAGGGAAAGAGACGAGACGATGGGCGTTCTTCAAAGAGTCATTTAAATGAACGGACGTACGAGTGTGACGCTCTACGACTGAGCCTTATTGGTCCAACGTAAGTCCATTGCATGAGCCATGTCACCCTCCATCAAACTCCTGAAAACGTGGCAGCGGCTAGGTAAAGGAATGTTGAAATCCATGCCGTTCGCTGTCAATACAGTCTTGACGGCCGGAAGACGCGGCCGGTGGGGCATGGGACATCCTGCTGCCACTGCTGCTGCTGTAACCAACAGTCTTTCTGGATGTCGACAATCGAAACAAGACCATCGTATACGCCGGCGGCGGAGCATGTAAGTCGGGCGCCCCGTCAGTGGTCGCGATGCTAGCCTTCGGGTACGCTGAGCTGCCCTATTGACAGGTTTACGACTCGTGAGAAGAGAAGGAATTGCTGGCAGTTTCTCATGCGTGGGGGAAGTCTTGGATCGCGCCGGGACGCGACCGCTGGGATCCCGTTAAATCGTCGTCTGAGACGTCCATCTATAAGCCACAAATGGACGACTATTGGAAGGGGAAGAGTTTGGAAGGGGGAGAGAGAGGAAGAGAGAGAGAGAGAGAGAGAGAGAGAGAGAGAGAGAGAGAGAGAGAGAGAGAGAGACAGAAACTCAAGCCACTAGTTGAACTAGGATCAAGCCCCCTTTCCCGAAGTTGGGAGCGCAACGTTGGCCGCCATCCACCCTCTCATAGAGTCGAAGCCGCTTCTCGTTCTGCTATCCCTGGGATGGCACTACGAACGCAGCTCGCATGCGACTGTGGCCAAGATAGACAGTAGAAAGAAGCAGTTAGCAAATTTCACGATATGTCGCGGCTCGGTAGTCGGTAGAGGCCACCGCGGTGATGGTGATGCAGACCGGGCTGCTGGCTCTCCGCAGCAAATCATTTCCTTGAGAGTTCAGCCTCGGCTGCTTGACTTCACGGCCGGCCGAAGGAATCCGACCCGTGTGTTCGCGAAGGCCGGACGCTGGCCCCCTCGTTCTCTTATCAATTTGACGGAATTCCCGGGCTCGTGGATTGAGCCCTTGTCCGCTTCCGCAATCCGCAGCTGCATAGTAATTACAGCCTAGAGACTTTGACAGCTTAGGACCCTGTCACAACATGACACAGATACCCGAGCTTCGTGATAGCCACGTGCAATTGAGCAGACTGACTTGATGCACAAGAGTGACCACGGCAGGGGTCAAGGTCAACAGGCCGTGCTGCTTGCGCCGTGAAAAGGGGCGGGAGAACAATTCCAGAAGCTTTGCGGAACTTTGGGCAGCGTCACGTTGAGGCACGACTCAACGACTAGTGCCGTAGACGGCGCATCCATCGAAGCAGCGGTGGATGGGCTGAAGAAGCACTAAACTTATCGATCGTCGTCATGCGCGACCTCCCCTCCATTGCCTGGGGTTCCTAGGATTGCTTGGGTCTAAAAGCGGCGAACCTTGCATCACTCCCAACACGAGTGTGTTGAGTAACAGCAATGAATCTTAGAAGCGTGTTGGCGGACAATTCTCCCACCATCTGAAGCTTCGGCCTTGGTATCTGCCCTTTTTCAAAGCCTTTTAACTCTCGCTCAAAATGCGTAGGACTTATGCTTCGCTCACGTGCCCGTCTGATACGCACCGTACCGTAATACACTGCTGTGCCCCTCATCAGAAGCTCTGGACTCCCCGCCCCTTTTCTCTTTCGTGCTTGGCAAACGCCCACTTGAAGTGCTTGGTTTTCGCGGACTTTGTGGAAATGAGACATAGTGGACTTGGAATATTGCCATTGATATATCGCGGGAACGAGCGATGTGTGGCTGTCTTCCCCGTCGTCTTTGCACATCCATGCCCGATCCATCCTGGCCCCATGTCCCGGTAGACCTTCCGTCCGCTTAACCTTTGGGTCGAAACGGTGCTCTCGAACTGTACTGCGGGGGCTGGATCGTCACCAAGGAACGACCTTCGACGGTCTGGTCTGTAGGCATAGGGATGACTCGAGCCGTTTCGAAAAGCGTGAGCTTGCATACGGGCGAGTCGTAATCCTAACGTTAAATATTGTCGTCAATTTGAACGACAAGTGCATCTCTTCATTTTGCACAACACGTGCTAATTGAGGAGACAGAACCATCAGCCCGTTGCCCCCCGTCATCCCAACTATTTCGACAGCCCTGGCTCTTCACAAATCTTCCGTCCAGTCGTCGTCTTATTCCCAAAGTTGACAGCTCGTTCACGCTACCCCATCGAATCCGCTCGCGTATCGGAATTGCTCCAGACATACATACTGGACTACTCGGGCCGAATTCGCCGAACGTCGATCTCTCTTGCATTCGCACAAATTGCAGATTGGAATGCCTCTATTCAGTTGCCCCTTTTGACGAGCATCCAACCGATACCACTCGAGTAATCCCGCACGAAGGAAGACTTAAGGTCGCAGGACGAACTGGACAATCTTGCCAGTCGTCAGAGGGCAGCGAGGGGCCATCACGACCGGCAGGTTGTCTACCATCCAGAGTTTGGGGCTTTGGAAGCACGCCGCACATACGGTATATCTTCGCGGATCAACGCCCGTGTTTCTGACCGGAGCCATTACTGGTTGCCCTGCTGCCCAAAATCCCAGAGCTGCGTATTCGTGTTTGCCGCTGTGATCGAACGTCCGTCACCTGCGAAGGAAGGGCTGCTGCCTCGGAACAAAGTAGCGGACTCTTGGCGACGAAGAGCGGTTGTCCAACATTCATCATCATCCGACTCAGGAAATCGCTGCCATGTCTTCTAGAATATCTTCATCGCAGAAAGAGCAGGCTGAGATAAACGACATGGAAAGCCAGTCCCCGGTGTCGAAAAGCCATGGCCGGGTCAACCAGCTTTTTACAGTCCAGGCTGGTGAGGTTTACCGAGAAGACAACAGCCGCAACCCGAAGTGGTTTCAGCGACTCCTCGATGCCGGCGTGGAGGAAAACGGGATTCGGCCTGTTCCCATAGAAGAACGAACCAACACCAACTACAGCAATCTATTTACTGTTTTCTTCTCCAGCCTGCTGTGCTTACTGCCGTGAGTCGTCGAACCAGACACACCACAGACCGCAAGGCTGAATTGCTGACATGTTCCCTTCAGGATCCCCACCGGAGCGCTGGCCACTGCTCAGTTGGGTTTGAGTCTTCGAGATGCGACGCTGGTGATAATCTTCTTCGCGGCCTTGACAACCGCGCCTCCAGCCTTCATGGGCATCGCGGGCTCGCACACCGGGCTGAGGCAGCTTGTGCACGCCAGGTATTCGTTCGGGTAGGTCGATACGTCTTTCGCACGTTCAAGCCAGGGCTAACTGAAATGGTCGGTCAGGTACTACCTCGTTGGCGTCCCTCTGCTTCTTAATGCCGCAACCGTGACAGGTTTTTCTCTGTCGTCGGCGATTGTAGGAGGTCAGGCCCTCGCGGCTGTCAATCCAGGCCACATAGACGTGAGTGTTGGCATCGTCATTACGTGCCTGGTCAGCTTTGCTGCTTCGTTCATTGGCTATCGTGCCCTACACATGTGGGAGCGGTGGCAATGGCTTCCGAGCCTCATCGCCATCGTCATCGCAGTGGGATGCGGTGGCAAGCATTTGTCGAACCAAGCTACTGTGCCACCCGCTACAGCTGCGCAAATACTCAATTACGTAGGGCTTCTGGCGGGCTACTTCGTTACCATTGGTGGCATCGCATCGGATTTCACGGTGTACCATAACCCGCACAAGACGACCAAGTAAGTCCTCTGCGGAAACGTTCAGTTCAGTTCTAACGAAATTAGAGCCAAAATCTTTGCTTATATATACCTGGGAATATTCACACCCTCCGTACCACTTCTGATCCTGGGTGCGGCAATCGGAGGCGCTTTAACAAACGTTCCAGAGTGGAAGGCCGGATGGGATACGTATGGCATTGGTGGTGTTATGGCCGCAATGCTGGCTCCTGCTGGCGGTTTCGGCAAATTTCTCCTGGTTGTCCTCGCTTTGACTGTTATCGGCAATATTGCGACCTCCATGTACTCAGTTGCGCTGTGCATGCAGATGATGCTACCGATATTCGCCAAAGTACCTCGAGTCGCCTTCATAGTCGTCGCTCTGGGGATTATGATTCCGATGGCAATTCGCGCCGCTGAGGCGTGGGCAGACTCGTTAGAAAACTTCCTGGGTCTGATCGGATACTGGGCCGGTTGCTTTGACGCCGTTATAATCGAGGAGTTGGTTATCTTCCGACGACTGGATTACGGCTCGTATGACCATTCTGCCTGGAATGCACCAAGCAGGCTGCCTTCTGGCTTCGCGGCTATCGGAGCAAGTGCGCTAAGCTTCGGCCTGGTTATCCCGGGGATGGATCAAGCGTGGTTTACGGGGCCGATCGCTAGAACAACGGGAGACATCGGTTTCGAGTCAGCATTGATATTGACAGCCATCTTCTATGCCCCCCTGAGGTGGTTGGAGATTAGGCTGGAGGGACGGGTGTGATACTGTGAAGATGAGTGTTTGGATGAGAGAGGACGGGAGAGGATATAACCGGTCTGGCGAGGTATGACGACCGATTCTCTCGTTGATGGTGAAAGGCATAACGCAGTGGCATGATTTTGATTGCAGGACCCTAACGTGATAGCGCAGTCTCGGCAGTTGTCAAAATTATACAATTTCTTCGGCGCTCAGGCGGGGGCTGCTGCAGCAGCCTGCTCCATGGTGACTACCCAGTGCTCTGTTGCACTTCCGTCTCAGGGACTCGTCTTTAAGATCCAGGCAGTTGCTCTCGGAGACTGCGACACGTCAGATGCGAGATTTTAGACGCAAAGAGACGGTGGCTCTTACCTAGGTCTCATGACTTAGTCGTCCACAAAGGACGATGTCTTCCCCGAACTGGCGCCACGCCGCGCCAGTCAACCGAGCCGCAGGAACCGGTGTTCCATCACTACGTTGAACTCGGTCGGGAGACACGACGACACCACCGCGGCCGAGCCAGGTAGGCGCAACGGTTACGATGACGGAGTGCACCAGCTGCTGGTAGTGAGGATGGAGGAGAGAGTTGATGACCTGTCCTCCGCCTTCAATCATAACACTATGCAGACCTTCGGCGTGAAGGGCAGACAGAACGGATGGCCAATCAAACCATGGTTCAGACCCCCGAGTGTCAAGAAGAATGAATTTTCCGCCGTGGGCTTCCAAGATAGCCTGCCTCTCGGGGTTGCCGCATGCAGACTTGGTTAGTACGAAAGGCGCCAAACCCTTACCCGCGCGGGCGACTTCAAACACTTTGCTGTATTCGGAGAAGTCCCAACGGCCACGAGGATCTAGAACAATGGGTCGTGGCTGGGCAACAAGATCTGCACCATCCATACGACAGTTCAGCCCTGGGTCGTCAGCGATGACGGTTCCAACGCCAACGAGGATTGCAGCATGGTGACGACGCAGGTAGTGGGTCATGGCCTTGGACTCGGGGCCCGAAAGGCGTGTTCGCACACCAGGAGCAAGAGACAGCGAAGAATCCAACGAAGTTGCGAATGTAAGGGTGACAAAGGGGCGGCCCAAGTTTTTGGCTGACCGAATGGCAGATTCTGATGGCAAATGCGGCGCCAGCCAGACAGCGTCTGCTTCAGGGATGTGAAGAGTTTCTGTCATTGTTATTGATGCGCTCTTTTCCGTCGGCGGCAGCAGTTGAGTAGTGCTCTGAGAAGGAGTGTGCAATTTGGCAGCTCCCTGCGTAGCGCAATAGCAGAAAATGTGGCTATTCAAGTGCTGACCAGGTGCCCCTAGTCGTCTGGAAGTCCAAATAACCGTCCCTGCTCAGACTGCCAACAGCAGGACCGCGTCTGCCTGTCTTTCAGAGTCCTGATGGACGGTAGGATAATATCAAGATACTCTGTCGGATATCTTCCGTCAAGAAGCACGACGTAAATTGTCGCGATGTTGTGGTTAATGGGCGTCTGGCTGGCAAACCTTGCAGACAGTCCGCGGGAGTGACTGGTGCAGACGAAGTCGAGCAACGGCTCCGAAACCCAAAGTCTTACCGGGGGGGGGGGGGGGGGGGGGGCGCTCGAGTAACGAGGGCTATTCCCAAGGGAACAGCAGTTCGGTTGGCTTCGGATGACTCAAGGTTTCAGGTGCCTGCCGGGAGAAGTTCTCACCAGGTTGGATGGCAGGGCACGAGACGAAATGGCGGAGGTGGCGGAGGTGGCGGAAGACGGGTTGGCCGGAGAAGTGCAATGGCCCGCCCTGAAGGAGGCAGTGTCCAAGGATGCTGTGATGAAGTTTTTCAGATGACCGGTAGTAAACAGGGCCGGTGCGTGCGAGAGGTCGCAACAGCCGCGATGGTGTGCGTGGTATTGCGGTAAGCCCCCTCGTTCGCAGTGCCTAGGCGCACCAAACAGGATTACGATGAGGAGTCGAGAACTGGCTCAGGGATCTGCGACTTGTGGACGCCCACCCCTCGTTGATCTGACCCGGGTAGACAGACGTGTGACCCTAACGATGGAGGAGCGGAGATCTGTCCGTGATTATGGACCTTGATGCAACGACTTAGAGGCAGGGGGTGACCGAAACGTCAAGCAGTCAAAAGAAACGCGGCAGCCAAGTGCGGAAGATGATGCCTCTGGTGAAGCTGAAGTCGGGATTTTGTACTGATGCTCCTGGGTGTACATACAAGTCAAGTGCTTGTGGAGGCAAAAGTTTCGGTGATTGATTGAGTCGAAAAGTTTGCGACGTCTGTGTCAGGTCGTGGTGGTGAAGCGGGAGCGGAAATGGGAAAGGATGAATGGTGCAAAGCGAGACGCGGATCAGGATGATCAACTGGAGGGCAATGCCTCAGGCGATTGCAAGTTCGAGAACAAGTGTAAGTGCGAGTGCGAGTGCAAGCAGACGCAAGTGCGACGACGGAGGGTAAAGTGCCTTACCTACCTTAGGAAGTTGCGATGGAGACTCGGTTGGATTGGATTGAGAAAGCGCGAGTGCGAGCAAGAAGAACTGCAAATGCAACTGCAACTGCAACTGCAACTGCAACTGCAACTGCAACTGCAACTGCAAGGCAAGAGGCTGTGACTATTGGGCGAGAGACCCTTCCCGGTTTCCTGTAACTCGCCTCACCTTCCAACAATCCAATGGTCCTTCCTTCCAATTCCAGAGAGGGTGACCAGTCTGGTGGAGAGGGCGGCCGGCGGCAGCCCCGCCGCAGAAGGCATTGAGTGGACACTCGGGTGGGAACTAACGCCGGGTTGGACAATGGACACTGGACGATGGACATCCGATATTGCTCATTGGACCATGACAGAGGAGTGACTGACTTGGTTCTGTCAAAGGCTGACATGAAGCCAAGAGGCCGACTCCATTCTCGCGTATAATTCCGCCCTTTTTTGGCCCTTTGGTTGGCCCTTTTGGGGGAGGGGGCCTTTTTTGGTTCTTTTGTTTTGGCGAGCATTCGATTAAGTTACGTACCTTACGTTCCACATAATCTCATCACCCTCCCGACAACTTACAATGAGAATGGAAAGCCATCACACAAAACGTACCTCAGCAGCCGAATTTCATCGTCTAAGTGCGCGCATAATTAAGTTACCCCCTGTCTCAGCTTTCAAAGACAGCCAAATGTCAAGTGGCATTTGGTGGCCTTATTTGTTCACCAGCACTTTTAGAGTTTGGCCTCTCACCGACATGAGGTTGACGTCCTGTTTGCCTTTCCCGATGACCTCGCCGCGCTGCCTGCCCTATCTGCCCTGTCCTGGCCATATTACACACGCTACCTTACCTTACATGGCACAAACTTGCTAGGCTGCCCACTACATCGATTCTGCTCGGGGCAGGCAAATCCGCATACACGGCACATCTCAATGGCACTGACCACCTCTCCTTCAACCCGCTGCGGGAGGGAATCCCTCAGCGTAAGGTAGGGCCATCGGCTCCAGGGCCAGGATTGGCTTTCTTCCTATTCGGGCTGAGTCGAGAGAGGCACACACACGCCATATGGACCTGGACCTTCAGAGTAAGTAATGGCATGCCTTGCTTCTTCTTTAGAGTTTGATCTCTGGTTCTACCTGCTCATTCCCATTGCTAATGGCAATCTCGTCCGTTTATACATGCTGCAGCGCGGGCTCCCTGAAACTCCCCGGTCACGCTTTTACTCTCCATTGGATTCGTTTGTCGTCTGCAGTTGCTCAGGGTCGCGATGCCTGGCTGCAGCTTGCAGATGGTGAATACAATACATGTCTCCTGCGCCCCGGTACTGGCGCAAGCTCGACAACACCAGACCGGGGTCAGTTACAGTAACCGGACTTTGGTACATGCAAGCCAGGCACAATCTACAATCCGATCCAACATCGCCAATGAAACCTACCACCACATCAAGCGAAGCCCAACCTTATCTCCGACATGCTCATTGACAACGACCCAGCAATGCCAACGGTCTTATTGCCCCCCTCACCTTACACTACTTGCGGATAATTATTCATCTCCTAAAATATCTGGCCATGTCGATATCCGCCGTCGTTCAGACTGTCTCTACTCTCCCGTCAGTTGCGTCACCTTCCCTGGGGTTCCCTTTCACCGAATGCCCATCCCCGGCTTCCCACAAGTCCCTACAGGACCCAAATCTGGGACCCCTGGGTCTCCTGGTGGCGCACACCAGTGCTGCTGCATACTTTATGGTATACTACGACGCGCTACTATCAACATTTCCTCCCATCTTTTCTCCTCAGAGGGGAGACTTCGCCAGCAGAAACCCTTCAAAAACCTTACTACGCGCTATCCGCACCATTGCCCGCTCCAGATGCGCCAATCTCAAACGGGCAGACATAGAGGCCGTCCTTACTCAACATGAAGTCCCTTTCTCCTCAATCCTTACTCATGGAAAACCAGACCACTGTCCTAGAAATTTTCACAAGTAATGCCTTCGTCTTCCTCAAATCGAGGCCGCAAGCCTGCACCGAACAAGCTTCAACTATGTTGTCGTCATCGTGGATATCGACGAGAAGGGTCTAGTCTAACAAACCAGGGCCTGGTGATATCCTCAAGTTCATTCCACCGGCTATCTGAGATCAATACGAACAGCACATTCCAAAGGACGCTAGCCGGTGAAATGGACTAATTATCAAGGACTACTGTGGTTCTCAACGACGCCAAATTAGCCCAGAGATCAACCTGACAGCGGGATTTGCTAGTCACGATCTGCAGGGGCCTCTCTGTGCTGCATGCCTGCCCGGTGATCAGTAGGCAACTCTGGCATCCCTCTGCTCACTAGTTGCGAGTCCAGCGCTGAGATAGTGCCGCATAGCGCCGCGCTCCGAGACATCTCAGTGATCCGACAACAGCATCTTCATGAAGTGGCTCGGCCAGAATTAGCCCGAATGGCTAGGCGGTCCACGTCCTGTCTCACCCCCTAGACTGCCGACAAGGTGTCACTTTGCTTGACCGCCGATAAAACCTGCCTAGAAGCGTCTTGAGCCCGTAGGGATGATGATGAGGTAAAGTTAAGGAAGCTGCAGAAGAGTGATCTAGGGCATCACCTCATGCCGGGAGGCCAAATCTTGGAGCATCTCGAGCTAACGACTGTCGGCCGCAGGCTATGGCGTGCCTCTGCCATTCTGTTGATCAGCTGTTTCTTCACAGAAATGTGGTACCTGTCGCTTGGCTGCATTTTTTGCGTCTTGAGAGCCCCATTCCGATGGCCTTCTGCACACCCATATGCGCCTCCTCTCGACCGCAAGCAAACTTTGTTGGACTAATAGTAGCAGGACGACACACTCGCAAACGCAGTCTGGCACAGGAGCTCACAGGCAGACTCAGACGTACAGCCTGAGGTACAGACACAGAATTAATTACCAGATCGGCCGGCTTCACTTCCAAATCCGCACTACACATTACATTATTCGAAGCAACGTCGTGTTCGAAGCCCAACACGGGATCCTAGCTCGGTTAACGACCGATGCATCCCATTGTCCAAGCTCAACCCGTAGCAAGACGCCAGCCCAGGCCAGAAGGCGGCCATCAACAAGGCCTGTGCGTGATCCGGGCTGCTGGCCTGATATTTCCCACTAAGGCCGTTGGCTGTGCAAAAGGCGAGCTTATGCCAAATCTTACATCTGCCCATTTCGAGAGGACATGGCACTAGTGTTTCGACGTCCCATTGATATCCTGTGATCTGGCCAATATCCGAATACACTAGGTTTGTTCACTTTAAGTTGCAGCAAATCGTCCATCACGAGTGGGGGGAGTTGGGGAAGGACGGGGGGGGGGGATACCAGATGCCTTGGACCCAAGCGCCGGTCCGGCAGGCAAGAGACGATACGTTCTCTTACCCGGTCTCTCGGATACGTACACGCACCGCCGCAATGTAACCCGAGAAGTACAGTCGGTATCAATATCTGCGCCTACAAAGGCTGGTAAATTGATCTGCCTAGTGTCATCGGATGCAAGGGCCTGCTCTCGGCCTAGGTCGCTTGTCCTACCCAGACGCCACGACGTCGTACGTGGAACTTCACATTTATCTCTTTCGGGGCCCTTCTACCCACGACGGCATGATTATCAGTCCCCACGGTTCCCTCAGGACAGTCTCAGACACGAACGTCTAGCCATCCCCCCCCCCCCTCTCCAAGAATTCTCATCAACTTTCACGGCCATGGGAGCTATCATCCCAATCTCGAAGAGGTACCCGAAAATCCCAGACCCACGTATAACCTTTGGCGCCTCTGCCCAACATGCTTTCTCTACGAATCCCACTTCGGAAGATCCGTACACCTATCAAGTCGGATTTGGGAACAGGTTTGCCTCAGAAGCCATGTAAGTAACGATGGCAGAAAGATCAGTACACGAAGCTGAGCTGACGAGTGAAGCCCGGGCACCCTACCACAATCCTGCAATGTCCCGCAGAAGGTTAAGTATAATCTTTACTCGGAACAGTTAAATGGCTCATCCTTTGTGGCGTCTCGAAGCAACATTCAACATGCCTGGTTCTATCGCATTTATCCGTCAGTGGCTCACGGGAATATTGCGAAAATGCCGCGCAACCCAGATGTGAGTCAGCCATCGGATCAGCGTCTACCCCAAGAAACCCCCTAACCCCTCACCTGCAAAGATTGAGTCGAAATTCACTTCAAGTAACGAGGATGTGGAATTCGTCCCTGGAGGTCTTTGCTGGAGGGCTCTTCCGATTCCGAGCACAGACGGATCGGCTGTGGACTTCGTTCAGGGGCTTAAGACAATAGTCGGGCACGGAGACCCGATGACAAAGGAGGGCCAGGCCGTGCACATCTACATGGCGAACACCTCGATGAAGAAGCGCGCGTTTTGTAGCAACGATGGAGACATGCTTTTTGTTCCGCAGGAGGGAAGAATCGACATCCAGACGGAATTCGGAAGGTAAGATTACGAACAGCTGGAGCCGACTGATGAAAGCTGACCTTTCCCTAGAATGATGGTACGGCCCGGGGAACTGGCCGTAATACAAACTGGCATTCGGTTCAAGATCGAATTACCCGATGGACCTTCCAGGGGTTGTAAGTATTTGCGGACTTCCACAAAAAGATTATCAACTAAACAGCGCAGACGTCCAGGAGTTATTTGGAAGCCATTACGAGCTTCCCGAACTCGGCCCTCTGGGAAGCAATGGTTTAGCCCTCCCGCGGGATTTCGAGTCTCCCGTTGCATCCTTTGACATGGACACGTCTGAATGGGAAAGTATGCCTGCCCGGCCCTCACAACACAACGCCACGAACTCACAAAAGCGCAGTTGTGTACAAGCTAGCTGGGAACCTATGGTCTTGCAAGCAAAATCACACACCATTCGATGTCGTTGCATGGGACGGCAAGTATGCAACACCTGCCGCTTCATCCCCAAACCCACAACTTGCTCATCTCCGTCGCTAGTTACGTTCCCTTCAAGTACGCCGCCGAAAAGTTCGTCACCGCAGCCTACACGGACAGAGACCAAGCCGACCCCAGCCTTTATACCGTCTTGACGGCCAAGTCCAAGATTCCGGGTGTTCCTGCGACGGATTTCATGTTCTTCACGCCCAGGTACTCTTCGGCGACCGACACCTTCCGCCCACCGGTAAGGTACACAGACGACGCTGGCCATCTGGTTCGCTAACGGGAAGCAGTACTACCATCGAAACATGGCAACCGAAGTAGTGGGAATCGTGTATGGTGACTACAAGGGCACCAGTCGGAACCTGGAGGCTGGTGGACTAAGCTTCCAATCAAGTTACATGCCTCACGGAGGTGAGATTTGACAATCTGCTGTGGAACAGCGTTACTGACAGCACAACAGAAACCCACGAGGCTTTCGAGCAGGCTACGACCAACGAACTGAAGCCCCTGCGCGTCGGTGAAGGATTCCTTGGTACGTCCTTATGCCAGCGGCCAACGACGAGCGAGCATTTCGACTAACCCGAGGACGTAGGATTTATGTTCCAGATCAGCACACATTGCGCCGTGACTCGGTATGGCATAGAAAGAAGCGGAGTACTTGAAGGCAAGTCTATTTTTCTCCTCGTTGCTTCGTCGGATCACTGGGGCTAACCTCGGACAAAAAAGTGCCACCAGCTTCTCTCTGGGACACAATGCAAGGTCACTTCTTCGAACACGTTGACGAGGTAAACGACGACCTTAGGAGGCGGGGCCTCTCTCCCCTCGGATTCAGTCGATAGGCAGGCGTTGTTTCCCACTGGCATCTCTCTTTTTGTCGTTGAACAGCGCAGCGAAGCGGAGCGATGCTTTCGGTAATCGTAGGTGATCTAATAGAGAGATGCCTCTGCGAATGAGTTCCAGCATTTTCAAAGCGAGAATGGCGGTAGCTATTATGTAAATAGTTGGAAAGATAGTAGATAAGTTTGGATTGATTAACTAACCAGAAATGGTTGGATTTTGGGGTGACGTCGAACACTCTCAGGGAGGTGAGGGTTAGGGTAAACTTGAGTGACGCTGAGGTGTTGGAGTGGACGGACGGTGTGCTAAACAGGTTCATATTAATGTTTGAAGTAGACTGTCAGCAACATCCGATATGGTGTAGTGGCCAACATGATGCCCTCTCATTGATTTGAAAGGTTAGGCATAGCCCCGAGTTCGATTCTCGGTTTCGGAACACTTAGGTTTTGTTTTTTGGGTTATTTGAAGTTTGTGCATCTCACTGTTTGTTGCACGAAGATGGCGATTGGAAGTACAAAATAATTTACTCAGCGGGATCATTCATGGATGCGAAGTACGGTTCTCGCAGGTCTTGCAGGCTGTTACAGTAGATATATACCCAATAGCAAAAACGTTGCAGTAGTCAAGTTGGCCTGCCGAAATCGCCTGCAATAATGGCTGCGATTTTGTGACGGAAAAGCCGCAAATCCATTGGAAATTTCATCTTTACCATCAGTTAAGTTAATTAATTCCCTGGGGGACGGGGAGAAATCACAAGGGCTGCACTTCTGGTTAATTCGAGCCAATCAAGACTTCGCTCTCGGACCCTGCACATCGATTGTGCGGTCAGGGCATCCAGCAGTTCTCTGGGAGGTGACATAGTAGGGTTGAGATTTTTGACGCCAACGTACTTTTTCCCCGAGGCGGTGTGTATGATGGACGTGCGGAAAAAAATTGACATTTGTTCAGCTGATATACTTTCCGACACGTTGTGGAGTGTCCGTTGCCAGATTGAACGAACATGGACGGACTGTGTGTGGTCGGAGTAAGTATTCGTACGTCGCCTCTTCTAATTAATGTCGAAGACCACCGGAAAGCAAGCCCACCAACGTCGAGCCCGGCATTCCGATCCCTCAAACGGAGCCGGAGTGGATTGCCCTGCTCTCCGTCAGCGCAGGAAGCTGCGTCTCGAGACTGTGGAGCCGAGACGTAAGGATGCAGACCAGGGTAGGATACCCGCTTTTCAAGGCGATGTTCCGTCGCGATGCACCGCAGTCAGCGGGGGGGGGGGCGGATGGGCGAATATTTGGTGTCAGTCGTTGGTGCCGGAACCCGAAGCAACATTTGAGACAGGGACAGTTTTGAGGGGCGGATATGTTTTTTTCCCTTGGTTTTGTTCTGAACTGACTTATACAACGCGGGATTTGAGAGATTGAGAACGGGACCTCTTTTAGAACAGACTGTCATTCGGGATAGCGTAAGAAAACCTAGAAGACTTTGGAAGAGATACTGTCTGTCTACGAGCAGCTTTCTCTCAATAGGTAAGTTCTCTTCGTAGCGGTACCACAGGCTGGAGTCAGGAGCACAGCGAATTTAGGCTTTTGGGGCCACTCTTTTTCTTTTTTGGGTACTGCGTCTGACTTGGGGGAGGTGCAGAGCGACAAGGTACCGCCCTAGGCTCCCTCCCTCAGCAGATGTCTGATGTTCTTCCTGCCGCGCACGCACACTCGGCTTGGCTCTTTCCCATCCAATCCATTCACCGATCCCATTCATTCCATCCCCCCCAAAAAAAGGCAGGCGGCAGGCCACCCTCCTTTACCAGCATCGCCACGTTCTGCTCGGTGGCTCTAATTCTGGAGGTTCTGTGCACTCTTTTTCCTCTCTGCTCATTAAAACCATCATCCTGCACACCTAACTACTCATCCTTTTTTTGTACACCATACACAACACCCACCTCTTTGACTGTCTGCCTCCGACCGAGGCTCGATCGCCTGCCTTCATTTCACCTACGCGCGGGATCCCAGAGAAAGGAGAACACGTTCGCTCATTGCAACCAACCGTCGTCCGACCTTCGCATCCATAACTAAGCCTGAATCTTTTCGAACAGAGGATCTTGCTCTCTCTGTGAAACAATTCAACCAGCCACCACAAACTCGACGCGATGGCCGACCACGACAAGCCCCCCGCTTACGGCGGTCCTCCTCCTCCTCAACACCCCCAACAAGCCTACCAAGGCTACGGCTCTCCCCCTCCCCAAGGTCCCGGCGGTTACGGCACTCCCCCGCCCGGTCAGGGCCCATACTACTCTCCCGGCCCCGAGATGGGATATCCTCAAGGACCCTACCCTCCGCCGGGACAATACCCACCGGGTCCCTACGGTCCTCAGGCGCAATACGGTCCCCCTGGTGGTCCCGGATACCCGCCGCAGGGCGGCTACTACCAGGACAACCGCGGCGGTAGCGGCAGCGGTATCATGGCTGGTCTGCTCGGTGCGCTTGCGTGCTGCTGCTGTCTTGACTGCTTGTTCTGAGCCGTTCGCACAAAAACCGATTATGGATACCCGAGGTGCTACCAGATGTTGTGACAATAGCATTGCATGGGGTGGTTCTGGCGCGAAGTCACAGCGACTTCAGCCAAAGAAGAAGTAAAGATTTGAAAATAGCAAAGGGCTGGCATAACTCTGCGAAAGGGCATGCATTTAACGTACGGCGTCATTGGCGAATGGAGGCATCGATTCACAGCGGGATGCAAATGCACCGTAGGGGGCTTTTCCGAAGTGTGGATCTGAGTGACGATTACACTCAACCACGAAACCCTGAATTGTTGGATTTTCTTTTTCAAAGCAGTGCCACCGAATGAGGAGGGTTCAGGACTTCTTTTTTTGTACTTAATTGCCTTGGTCTTGAGGACGCGGTCACAACGGGTCTCTCGAGCCCTCCGGCATAATTTTCAATCACAATGCGACCTCATTTGCAAACCCCAAGACCACAAAAGCTGCGTGACAAGAAACTATGAGCTCAACGTGGGGCCGTGGACTTAGGTTGTTATAGTCACCTCGAGAGAAACGTGGGGCCGTGGACTTAGGTTGTCATAGTCACCTCGAGAGAATTCGAAGAGGCTCAATATAAGGTACAACAAATACATTCTTTAGCTCAGCGCCATGGAGCTGTCCGGAACTGGCGGGGAAGAAACGCCACATGGCAAACCGAGCGCCCGATTCCAGGCCCGGATGACGGAACGAACGATCACTGATGCAGGTGGCGAATTTAGGTTCATACAGGTCGTATTCAAATTTATCTATGCCGCGCTCTTAAATAGCTCGTCAAAGTCTCTCTGGATATTGACCACACAATCGTTGGAGTAAATCATCTTTTGCACGTCGGGCGAGGCCCACTTGTCCGGCACGCTGCCGGCTGCGCCGGCCTTGTGCTCGGCAAACATGCGGTCACGCTCCTCCTTGGCCTTGCCCTCGCCCAGATGCAGCTGCTTCCCGGACAGGAACGCCATGTTGACGAGCTGGTAGCACCAGTCGCGGCGGGAGAGCTCGTACGCCTTGAGGCAGCGGCGGAGGGTCTGGGGCGAGGTGTCGGGGGCGCGGGCGAGCACTTCGGCGACGACGGAGCCGTCCTCGATGGCCATGGCGGCGCCCTGGCTCAGGTGCGGCAGGGTCGGGTGGCAGGCGTCGCCGAGGAGGGCGACGGGGCCTTCGGAGTGGACCCAGGAGGGCAGGGGCTTGTGCATGCGCAGGCGCCACTCGCAGACCTCACCGTCCGGGACGAGGTTGAGCATGCGGTGGACAAGGGGGCAGAAGTCGTGGAAGACGTTGAGCATGGCGGATTTGGAGCCCTTTGTGGTATAGGTCGCGTTGGTGGCGACGGCAAAGTTGGTGTCGGGTTGGGTGGTGGAGAGGTTGTAGATATTGTGGGAGGAGACGGGATAGGCGATGATGTGGCGCTTCTCGCCGATCCAGCGGACGACGTCGTCCGAGTCGAGGAGGGCGAGAAGTTCGGGGTCGTCGGCCATTTGCTCGCGGGTGAGCATGATGCGGTAGGCGGCCTGGCCGGTGTCCTCCTCCTCGCCCTTTGCGCCGATGGAGGCGAGGAGGGCGGTGCGGACGGTGCTCTTGATGCCGTCGCATGCGAGGAGGACGTCGGACTCGACGGAGTAGGCTTCGCCATCGCGCGGCTGCACCTTGAACTTGGGCTTGGGGTCGAAAGCGTCGACGGATGCCAGCGAGGTTGCGAAGTGGAACGTGATGGCGGGCTGCTCCTTGCAGGCGTCGTACATGCGACCAGCGAGAGAAGAGCGATGACCGTTGCAGTGTGGGAAGCCGTAGAGTTCGCGGATGTTGGGCATGTCAACGCGGGCGAGCTCGACGTTGGTTGATCCCTCTGTACGCCGGTGTAAGCCAAGACGCGGTCGTCGTAGTACCGGGTAGGTGTCCTACGTCTAATGCTAGAGCCCCTGACGTCTGTGGCCTCCTTCTCGATCTCGGGCCAACAGCCTAGGCGATCAAGGGTTCGAACGACATTCGGAGGCATTTGGATACCGGCGCCGACAAAACCGAGATTCGAAGCGGTCTCGTAGACATCTATGTGCTTGAAGCCCTTTTTGGCGAGTGCCAAGGCGGCGCCCAAACCGCCCATGCCTGTGTTGAGATCATGTTAGTTGTCAGGTGATTGGAATTTCCAGCGCAGGGAACTCACCAGCACCAATGACAACGATCTTCAAGTCCTTCGGGTCTGACATTGTTTCTGTGGCTGTGTCGTGGTATTCCTCAAAGGTGTAACAAACTGAGGAGTCCAACTTATTCATATTACCCAGAGTGACGATCCCCAAGGCCGTTTATGAAGTCGGCCATGATGGAGCCTCACATGGGGAATGTGGGGGACCTGACCAAGCTCGGGGTCCATTAACGGCTGGAGAAGCGGGGAAGGGCGAGCCGATTGAGGGGATGTTCGTGTCTTCTTGGAAATGTGATAATGGGACCGGGATCGAGAGACGGGAATTGATAGACGCTGGTTGGGTGGTATTAGTATAAGAACCTAACTGCCGGCGCGCCGAAGGTGAAGTGGGGGTAGTCCGAACTTTCAAATATTGCCGAACCCCAAATTCGGGCGGTCAGAGTTGAATGTTGAATCAAATTGTAAATTGAAGGATTTCAGAATGAGTTGAGGTTCTCAGCATCCCTGGCTTCCTATGAGTCTTCCAGTTCAAGGTTTTTATTAAGATTATTACAGTAGTCAGTAACTACTGCTAAGCTTTTATTACTCATTCGGCGTGGGAACGACCACTTTTTTTCGGACATAAAGGTTACTAAGAATGAGTTGAATTTGGAATCGGAAACGCCATCCAGATTTGGGGAAAATGCCCGCCCGCGCTCGGCGACGGTGCAGAGGAACGGGACTGGCGAAGTGTTGTCGTCATTCGTCATTCTGGCAGGAAACGGGGACGGCGCCCCGATCCCGATTTTAGCGGTGATGTGGAGTACCTTACTCATCGGGTAAAGGTGGTCCCTACGGACGGCTGGAAGGGCTGAAGGGAAGACGGGTCAGGACTTGTGGAAGGGTAATTACTTGATGACGATAGCGGAGGTGGCATGCAGGAACGCTGAGTCGCAGATGTTGAGGTATCTTGCCAAGAAAAAGCGTTTGGCGGACCAATACGCGTTCTTAATTTCAAATCCAGACAAGTTACGAACTCTGCTGAAAGTTGACAGTTCCAGTGACGCAGCCCATTTCTGCTTTCTCGCATGTCGTTTGTTCGCTGTTGGATGACTTGCTCGGCGTTAATGTTGGAACCAGCGCAGTGCGATCCCAGCGGAAGATTCGCCGGCAATAGGCAATAACGCAGAAACTGTCGGTGTTCGGTGCATTATGACTTGCTGAGTTTCTCATCAACCTCCCTCCTTGTACCCGTAAGCTCTACTCTCAGTGAGCATGGCTTTGCTGCGTCTCTCACTCACGTTGGGACTTGGTGGCAGAACGCCTCCCACGAAATAACATCCGTGGAGGAATGACGAGACATCCTTCATGTCCACGACTAATCTTGCAGCTTTTCACACAGCCACGCACACTCGCCACCCAGAACCACGACGCCACCACTGGTTTTCTCGAGCATGCCTTTGATGGACAGGGTTCGTGGCAGCTTCGCCTTGGGTTTGCAAGGCTCTACTAGTCGAGCTTCCGTGGCAACGAACCGTCATGGTGCGAGCGAATATCCGTGGCGCATCCGCGTCTCGTCTCGTCTCGCCTTGTGCAGACCCAAAGCAATACGGGAAACCAAGCACAATGCCTTTCTCTGATCCGTCATACAGATAAAGGAGCTTGTACCATTAGATTTGCGATGATTAAAAACATCAGACTTTTTTTCTTTTTTGTGGTTAGGATGAAGCGCGCGTTGATCTGAGCGACAGCCAGCCAGCTGGTCAGGGAACCTGGTTGCAGCAGCCCAGTAAATGGAGAGATCCACGAACACCCTGCAAGAATGAGTAGCCGAGCGTGGGAGATGAGGAACGATTGGCCAAGAGACACAGTAACACTGGGAGATGGCGACCCATGGCGGGACCTGTTTGCCCCGCTCAAGACAGGGGCATGTTTCGTTCAACGCGACTGGCCAATGAAGCCGCTGATGTCACCAGCTGCAGGGCACCTGAAGCGACGACAACGCAGCAGAGAGAAGGCGATTACCTCTGTGCCTGTGCCTCTACCGCAGTACAGCAGCTGCAGCCACCCCTGTCGCGGTCCCATCCAGGTTTTGTCCTTCACCGTCTCAGCCAATCAGTGATTCGCATCTGATGGCCAACCCTTTGGCTGGACATTCTTGGCGCCCTCTTCTCGTCGCCTTAGTCTGCGCCTACCGCTGTCTATCTTTATTTCCTCTGTTCGATGGCCAAGAACGAGCTGGGGGAATGACAATAAGAGGCCACCGCTGGCCTTGAAGAACCCGCACGCACCTTTCACCAACGGCTTCGCCGAAAAGACCTTGTCTTTCCACCCTCGACACCTAAAGAATTCGACAACAACGCAATGTTCTTTCCCCCATTGTCCTCGTGACCCGTCTCCTTCTTCACGACACTTACCTCGACCCTCACCCTCGCTTCGCCGCCGAGGAACACACACCGACCTCCCTCTATAATTGCCCTCGCCTATCCTCCGTTCTACGATTAAGCAATATTGATAACTACTACATGGACGGCTGAATATACTTGACGGCACGAATAGGGCAAAATGTCGGCCACCCCGACAACAGCGACGACGACGGCGTCTCTGACGACGTCTCTAGCATCTTCACTGGCGTCTTCACTGACTTCGTCACTCTCTGTTACGCTCTCAGCGACGGCATCCGCGACACTGAGTGGAAATGGAACAATCACTTCAACTTCGACAACATCGTCAAGTGCTGCAGCTACCACGACTGCTGCTGTTGGCATAGGCGCTGCGCAGAGTAAAGAGGGAATGACTCTCGTTAGTTTTCTTACTGCCTTGGCAACCGGTTTGACCGTTTTTGCTGTTCAAGTTCTCGCATTTCTTCTTTTGAGGAACAAGTTGGCGCGTATCTTGTTTGTGTTGCATTCTCCCCTTTTTTTCCTGCAGACAAACTGACTTTTGGCAGCAAACCAAAGACGTACCTGGTGCCTGAGCGCGAAAGAACGGAGTCCCCTCCCTCCACGCCATGGAATTTGATCGTCACATTGTTGAAATTCAGTGACCGCGAAGTCATCAAGAAGTGCGGACTGGACGCCTACTTCTTCCTTCGCTATCTCAGGGCTCTCCTCACCATTTTCATACCAATTGCTGTTGTGGCCATCCCTATTTTGATACCGCTTAATTACAGCGGCGGCAAGGGCCATGATTTTCTCGACGATAACCACGAGAACAACGAAACAACCAATAGTACGACCAATACTCGACTCCTCCTCAGAGGTATTCAGCTCTACATCAGAGCCGAATCGTCGAACTCATCTACCGACGATACGATTCCGACAGGCTTAGATACACTGGCGTGGGGCAACGTTGGACTGAATCATACCAGCAGATACTGGGCTCACTTGGTACTAGCACTGCTGGTTATCATCTGGGTCTGCACTGTTTTCTTCTTCGAACTCCGAGTGTACATCAAAGTTCGCCAAGATTATCTCACAAGTGCCGAGCATCGTTTGCGCGCTTCGGCCACAACGATTCTTGTCAATGGTATTCCTTCTAAGTGGCTCACCGAGGAAGCCTTGCTGGGTCTATTCGACGTGTTCCCGGGCCAGATCCGCAATATCTGGCTGAATCGAAACCTGTCCCGACTTCTCGAGAAGATTCAGCTCCGCGAAAAGATCCACCTTAAACTGGAAGATGCCGAAACTGAGCTCGTTAGGGCTGCAAAGAAGAAACAGTTGAACCGCCGCAAGAAAGAAGAGAAAGCTGCCAGAAAGCAAACAAAGTCTAAGGGACCGACCAAGCAGGAGGAGCTTCTTAGGAAACAACGAGAAGACGAAGCAGCGAAAAAGATGGCACAGGGCAACCAAGGTATCAGCTCTGGCGAGCATGAAGACGTACCTCACGATGTCAGGGCCGTAATGGAAGAAGAGAACAAAGACGCAAGGTCAAGACGATCGAGCAACTCGTCTTCCAGTTCTTCTGAAGCTGTTGAACGGCCTCAATCCAGAGGTTTTGGCCTTCATGTTCTCGGCAACGGCATCAATAAGGTTGGGAAGGGGCTCATTGGAGGTGTCAGCAAAGCTCAGAAAGAAATCAAGGAATTCAGCCAGGACGTCGAAGATACTGTCGAGACGACAAACGGCTTTGCTATGCTGCATCCGGGCGATCGTCCTCGCAAGGTTCAGATTCTGGCCGAAGGAGAGCGTCCCGCCACCTCAAAGAGCATCTATGGGAACGGCGAGCAGCTAGCGACACACCAGACCACCGATACAACCAAGACACACTCTCGCAACGCATCTGCGGCCACTCAAGACACCACAGGACCCAAGCATAGCTACGAGCCGTTTGGGAATGGCAACACTGTCCGCAAGGTCAGCAACCTGGACCATATGTATGACCAGCAAACCCGGAAATTTTGGCAGTTTTGGAAAGCACCCGCTGGTGGCTATGCGTCTCCGATTCCCCAGGGGTACGACCCTGGCGAGTTTCCCTTTGGCAAGGCGCCGAGAGACAAAACCGTGTGGCAGGGCCTCAAATCGTTCATTCCCTTCCTCGACGACGACGGAGAGGATCCAATCGAGTACCCTAAGTGGAACAATATTGGTGACAGCTACAACAAAATTCTCGACGATGAAGCTGAGTGGCGCAAATGGATCAAGGAGAAGAACAGACCAACTCATCGTCTGCCGCGCTGGGGCTTTCCTGACTGGCTTGCCTGGCTCACTTTTGGCCCCAAGGTGGACACTATCTATTGGTGTCGTTCAGAACTCGCGCGGTTGAATGTCGAAATTGAAGACGACCAAGCCCACCCGGAGCGCTATCCCCTCATGAACTCAGCCTTCATTCAATTCAACCATCAGGTTTCTGCACACATGGCTTGTCAGAGTCTGATGCATCACGTCCCGAAACACATGTCCCCTCGGATCAACGAAATCTCTCCGACGGACGTTATTTGGGACAATATGGCACTGACATGGTGGGAAGAGTCGCTGAGATCTGGTATCACAACCGGCATTATCACGGTTATGGCTTTCTTCTGGGCCATTCCCATTGCGTTCTCGGCGGGACTTTCAAACGTCGATTCTCTCATCAAACAATTCCCATGGCTCAAGTGGATCGATGAGAACCCGACCGTCAAAAAGGTCGCAGGCGCCGTCGCTGGTGTTCTGCCAGCCATCTTGCTTGCCCTCTTGCTCTTCATTGTGCCTTTTATTCTGGAACAGCTGGCAATGTTTCGGGGTGTCAAGACCGGCTCTCAGAAGGCCGAGTTTGTCCAGCGATTTTACTTCGTCTTCCTCTTCATTCAGGTCTTCTTGGTCGTTTCCATCACCTCATTTTTCGCCGCATCTCTCAACGACTTCTCAGCTCAGTTCGAGCAACTGCAGAGTGTGAACTTCATTCTCCAAACTCTTGCCGAAAACCTGCCCAAGGCAGCAAATTACTTCTTCTCCTACATGTTACTGCAGGCGCTTTCTGTCAGTTCTGGTACCTTGCTGCAGATTGGCGCTCTGATTACATGGTATTTGCTGGCTCGTATATTCGATTCAACAGCACGAGCAAAGTGGAAGAGAAACACGACCTTGTCGACCATTGCGTGGGGCCAGTTCTTCCCAGTCTATACCAACTTTGCCTGCATTGCGTTGATCTACAGCATTGTCGCTCCCTTGATCTCGCTTTTCGCAGTTCTCACATTCGGTCTCCTCTGGTTTGCTCAGCGTTACAGCATGCTCTACGTCAACCGCTTTGAGACCGACACAGGCGGTGTTCTGTACCCTCGCGCCATTAACCAGACGTTCACGGGATTGTACGTGATGGAAGCTTGCCTAGCGGGTCTGTTCTTCATCGTCGTTGACGAGCAAGGTAATACCCAAGCCACAGCACAAGGTGTGATCATGTTGGTGTCACTGTTCCTTACAGTGCTTTACCAAGTGTCGCTGAATTCGTCATTCTCGCCGCTCTTCCGATACTTACCTATCACTGTAGAAGACGAGGCTGTCATCAGGGACGAGGCGTTCCAGCGTGCACAAAATATACGTCTTGGACTTGTCAACGTCGACGAGGATGACGAGAAGACACCGATGAGGAATGGAGATGCTACCGGCTCAGAGACTCGAGGCATTGAGCTGCAGAAGCTTAACGACGTCACATCGCCGCAACGGAAGCCGTCGACCATGCGACGTGTCAGGAATGTTGGTCATTGGGCGAAAGAAGGGGGCAAGCATCTCCGCAACAAGAAGTGGAATATTGGTCATGCCACCGTGACGACCGCGGCCGAATACCGACGTCAACAGCGGGACAAGGATCTCGAGGCTCAACGGGCACTCGGAGAAGCGTTGTATGGCGGGTTCCACGACGAAATCGAAGACCTGACGCCCGAGGAGCGCGATGCACTCGTTAAAAACGCGTTCAAGCATTACGCTCTCCGGGCTCGGGCACCTGCGGTATGGATCCCTCGTGACGACATTGGTGTCAGCGACGACGAGATCAAGAGAACAAAGGAGTACAGCGAGCACATTTGGATCAGTAACGAGGGCACAGCGCTTGACAGCAAAGTACGCGTTGTGTACGGGGCGAACCCGCCAGACTTCTCAGAAATTGACATTATCAACCTATGATATTGTCTCGGTCTTTATCTTCATGAAAAAAATGAATATACCCAGCGGCGTTTTGGGGAGGAATTCAGCATTAGACAAAACAAGAATAACTTTGGCCACATTTGAATTTGTACGCTAACTCAACACAATGGTTGAGAGATAACCGTGTCAAGTGAAACCATCGCATCCCGGAGTACCATGCGCATATCTGAACGTTATTTATTGGATGGGTTACAGCTTATCAGTCACTAAAAACCAATGACGTGAGCGATTTGGCGAATACTTCAAGCCGTTCCCCGCATCAGGCCTGCAGTGCTCTTCTAGACCAGACCAGAACGTTGAATATCTAAGTCGCTTATTGACCTTCTGCGAACAAAAGCATTCGTGAGTTTGAGGAAGTAGCTCCAAATTTTCTGCTGGTAAAAGAGGAGCATAAGCATGACCAAGTCAGGCAAAGCCAAGGCCGTCGTGAACGAAACCACGGTCGCAGAGACGACGGAGTGGGAGGAGGTCGAGGGAAACGTCTACTTCCCGCCGTCCTCGGTCAAGTCGGACGTTCTGGAGAAGACAAGCCACACCACCTTTTGTCCGTGGAAGGGGACTGCGGAGTATTATTCACTCAAAATCGGAGGTAAGAAAGCACGATTTGCAGATTCGCACCGCCTCAGCACTATATGATCAACGTGTACTGCGCTGTTGGGCGACGGGACTGACAAGAGATGTACCAGACCAGAAGCTTGATAATGCAGCTTGGTACTACCCGAAGCCCAAGGACGCTGCGGGCGAGATCAAGGATCATGTCGCGTTTTGTGAGTTTTTTTTTTCTCCATCTTGGCTTGGTTGATCGGAGACTGGGTGGGACTGACGATGGGGCGGGTAGACAAAAGCAAGGTCACCGTCATTGTAGAGTGAGGGAATGAGAATGCATGATTGCTGCGGACCAGGCCTGGATTGTAAGCTCTTGATACTGGAATCACCATAGCGAGCTGTGAAATATTGAAATTTTGAAGCTTTTCCGTCATCATTCAGTGGACCTGGGTATTCCTCTACATAAGCCATGACGCAAGGAAACTCGGGCCAGTCGGCCCTCAGACCTCGACAATCTCGTTGTCGTCGTCTTCAACCTCCTCCACTCTAGATCCGTTGGTCAACTGCTTAGTATCGGTCGCTGCGTCGCCATCGGCCTCGGCCGGTGCCTCGTCTCTCATGATGACCTGCACCAGACGGTCACAGGCGTCCCTGACGCCCTCGTCGTCCACGCGAGAGTGAGTCTCGCGGACAATGGGGTACACTTTGACCCTCCTCATCAGGTCGCGGGCTTCTCTGGTGGTGGTCAAAAGGAGCAGGGTCTCGAGGTGCGTTTCGATGATCCGGGGGTCCGAGTCGCGCTTCTTGTCGGGGGGCAGGAGCTGTAGGTCAGGCAGCATACCCATCATGTCGTCCTCGTCGTACTCTTCATTACCGGTGATGGGCAGAAGGATGTACGGGAGGATGTCGACCTCGTCCTCGTCGAGGAAGGAGGGGTGGAACTGGATCTCAAAGGCGATGTTCTTGATGGTGCTCGCGACGCCCTTCCGGCGGACGTCAGAGGCGTCCTCGGTGAAGACCTTGAGCTTGGTGATGGGCAGGACCTCGTCGTAGTCCTGACGGGTGACGAAGTGCTGACGAACTTCGGCGTGCTTGGTGAGGTCGGCGAAGAGATAGGCGAGATAGTCGTAGTCTGCGTCTTTGTTGTAGGCACCCTTCTCCTTGACGAAGAGGTCGATGAGTTGGTTGAGGACGAGATCGTTGGACTTGAGCTCTTCTGGAGGAGTCTGCTTTCGGGAGACGATGGTCTTGAGGCCATCCCACTTTGCCATGTTGGCCAGGAGCATGGCCATCAAGTTGGCGTTGGACTCATCGGGTTTCTACGGGGGGTCAATGATGAGCGGATGACATTTGAGAACGCAAAAAGAGACTTACAACTACCAAGTCTACAAGAGTTCCAATAAACTTGTCATCCATGGCGACGCTTTCTAAGACGTCCTTGTCCGCCGTGAGATTGATGAGGATTGTGAGAACATGTTCGGCGATTTTCTTTAACTTATCAGTGAGTGCGCGGCAGGTTGGAGCCCTGGTGACTGGCTTACGGGATGATCTTTAACCAGGAACTTGAGATGCTTGACAGGTGTCAAACCCTCGGTCTTGAAAATTTCCGGCTGTGCTTGTGAGTAGCCAACAAGGTTCTCGACGGCCAGTTTTCTGATTTGCGGGTTGGGATGGGCAATGAAGCCCACGAGCTGTTCCCGATGAGCTGAAGTTCACTGCTCGTCCCGCCGAGGGTAGCTTGCATACCTCCTCGAGTTCCGTAGGCATTGTGTAGTATTTGTGAAGTGATCTTCTTTGGAAATCAGAGTCAGATTTAAGGAGTCTGCCAACTCTTGATTTTGTTCCAAGTAGGTTGTCTCGCTCCTGTTGTAAGACAGGCCGAGAGAGTCACTTGCAGAAGCTTTTTGGCTGGGTGTCATGGCGGGGCAGTCGCTGTGGTGGCCGATGAAGTCAAAGCCCAGGGTTTGATTGGCTTGAGAACGGACCAGACCCACTATAAGCCGGTCCAGCGCGGGGCAATCGATAAGAAAATCAAAAATTTCCAGGCTCACAAGAAAAGCGGAAGAAAAAAAAGCACTGCCAACCCCGTCCTCACCTATGCTGTTGCGAAATCTGATCAAAAATGGGAAAGGCGACCACTCCGACCGACCGCCAGGCGCGCAGGCACAATCCTTTACAGGATGATATTCTGGCAACAGGCCCATTGAAGAACAAGGTCGGCAAGAAGAAGAAGGGCAGGAACAGCGACGAGGAGGACAATGGCGACCATTTTGTCGATGCGACCCGGAGTCGAACCATTCTCAGACTAGGCCGCGAGCTGGCTGATGAAGACGGCTCTTCTAAACAAGCCGCTGCAGCAAAACCGACCGTCGATCTCTTTGGTATCGAGTCGAGGTATGGTGCCGATGTTGGCGGTGACGAGCAGACCTACGAGGACGAGGAGGCTTGGGGCGACGAAGATGAGATTGTAGAGGAGATCGAGATCGATCCTGAAGATTTGGAGACCTACCGCAAGTTCCTTCCCGAGGCCGACGAAGATCCTGCGGACATGCTGAACCAGGCCGGCTGGGGAAGTAAGGGCGCTGACGAGGATATGGCTGGCGGTGGCACCAATTTGACTGAGCTCATTCTCGAAAAAATTGCTGCGCATGAGGCTGCCGAAGCTCGAAAAGCTGCTGGTGTGCCTGTGGACGATGACAACTACCAGCTTCCTCCCAAGGTCATTGATGTCTACACCAAGTACGTGTGGTCTGGCCGTGGTTAACAGAGGTGAATTGCTGCTAACATATGTCAGAATCGGCCAGATTCTGTCGCGTTACAAGAGCGGTCCCCTTCCGAAGCCTTTCAAGATATTGCCGACCCTGCCACACTGGGAGGATATCATTGAGGTCACCGAACCCCAAAAGTGGACGCCGAACGCGATTTACCAGGCGACCAGGATATTCTCGTCTTCGAAGCCTGCCGTGTGCCAGAAGTTCATGGAGATCGTCGTGCTCGATAAAGTTCGTGAGGACATTTACGAGAACAAGAAGCTCAATGTTCACTTGTTCAACGCGCTGAAGAAGAGTTTGTACAAACCGCGCGCATTCTTCCTCGGCTTCCTGTTTCCTCTACTCTCCAGTGGATGCACAGTGCGCGAGGCGCATATCGTATCTGCAGTGCTTGCCAGAGTCTCAGTGCCAGTGCTCCACTCTGCGGCCGCCCTGAAGGGTATTACCGAGATGTACGTGATCTTTGTGATTCCTCCGAGACATTACTGACGATCGCTTAGTGCTGCCCAGGAAGCTTCTGCTGGCACCGAGGGGGGTGGAGCTGCCAACATCTTCATCAAGACCCTGCTGGAGAAGAAGTATGCCCTTCCTTACCAGGTCATTGATTCGCTCGTTTTCCACTTCCTGAGGTTCAGGAGCGTTGACCCTGCGTCCATCAAGGAAGGCCAGTCGTTCCATGGCGACATGGTGCGATCGCTACCTGTTGTATTCCACCAGAGTCTGTTGGCCTTTGCTCAGAGATACAAGAATGACCTGAGCGAGGATCAGCGCGAGGCACTTCTGGATCTGCTTCTCTCCCATGGCCACGCCGCCATTGCGCCAGAGATCAGGCGAGAATTGCTGGCTGGTAGAGGAAAGGGTGTAGCGGTTGAGCCAAACGCCCCCTTCGACGGCGACGATACGATGCTTGTGGACTGACGAACTTGGAATTGGAAAAATGGGAGTCAGAGCTTGGCCAATCCCTGGGCATTAGGCGGCGTTAGCAGGTTTGATTTGATACCCGCAATCCTCATCGAACGGATTATGAGAAACCGGTTTGGGTACCTAGTATCAGTATCGTTGTCGCGTGTGCTGCCTGTTTTCTATGTTTATGGCGGTAGTAAGAGCCCTGCGCACCTGATGATCTTTTCTCTGCTCGTGACTTCCCGAAGTCAACCTGTGAACAGGTCTCTACGTAGTAACTCCCAGGCAAGACCTTCCCGATACCTAAGCTACTGACTTTGGGCAATTCAACTCTTCTCTCTCTCTCTCTCCTTTGGGCCATGACCTTGAGCATTCAACCTATGCATCCTTTCTCTCCAGCTCGGCGCCCCCTCGACCTATCGTCTGCTTCCACTGCATATTCATCCGCCTCGCCCTAACAATTCCTATCACTTCCACAGTTACCGGGTCACCGAAAGCATGCTCGATGCTTTGGTGTTTGATAGCAGTTATGGAGCGATGACACGCCGAGGTTCGGGATCCGAGCCTCCTATCGGCACCGAGCCGGTCACTTGCTCCCTCAAAACCTGTAGAAGAACGTATGCAATAGCGTTGAAGGCCAGCCAAAGGGCATCACGACTGATGCTGTTTGCAGGTCATCTTCGCAAACCTTTCCTGAATCTCAACGAGAAACGCAAAGACTTTCGTTCAAAACAGCCCTCCGACTCATAATTCCAGATGGATCTCTAGATATGCCGGGCCACAGTTGGGACGGTTCCAGTACACCCAAGCCGGTAAATGGGGATGGGTACTTTGGGAAGCATGGGCAGTTGCCGACCTCCTCACCGCGCTCTGTTCCGACACCATCATCTGCGGGTACCAAATTAACTCCGCAAGAGTTCATGTTCACCACGCGACAACCGTCCAACTTAGATCCTCCACGACCGCCAAAGGAAGGACACGAATGGGTATGGTTTCCAGAAGGGTACTGGGCGGAACGGGAATCGGCCCCAAAAGTTTCACGCAAGACCAGCAATAATAACTTTTGGAAACGGCAAAATCGGTCAGCCAAAATTCGACGCTCGGCTGCCAGCGAACCGTCACCCTCGAATGCCGAACCATCGCCATCGACAGCTATCATCGTCGGTCCTCTGAGCCCGTCATCCGAGCAAGCTTTGGTTCTTTCTCTGCAGTATCCCCGTACACCCAGTGTAAGAAGTTCAGATGCTCAACTGCGCAGCATGTATCAGACAATGGACACAGAAACAACTACCGAGGAAGTCCAGGTGGCCTCGAAGCAACGTGGATCGGACACGCCACGGAGTTGTCTGCCTACCCGCGCCTCAAGCACAAAGAGTCGCAAGGAAAGTAAAAAGTTCACCCTGTTCAAGACTAAGACGGTCCGTATGAAAATCCTCCTAACCTGGACCAAATGCTCACATTAAGTAGAAAAGAAACTCCGAACTCACGGGTGCGTCGCAAACTCCGAAACAAGTTTCCGAAGCCTTGAAAAAGGCCGGCAACTCGCCAAGCGTCAAGTCTCTAAACTGGGGGTTCAATAAGGATGTTTCAAACGGCACTAAACGATGGTTCGGCAAAGCACCATGGCACCGTAAAGACTCTGAGGACACAGTCGGCAGTGTTTCGAGCTCGGTTCGAGAGGTGCTGGCAGGCAGAACACCACCTGCTACTCCCGATCCTGAGAGCTTTGTGAACCGTAACTTTACTCACCTTCATGCATTAGTGCTAGGCTAAGTTCAGCGAGTTAGGCCAAGTATACCAGGGGACAACTCCTTACCCAGCCGGAGTGCGCATTTTCAGTACTTATACTCAGATTTCGTAATGCTGACAACGTGACAGGAGGCCACGCGCGTCAAAACTCCGCCGTTACACGAAGATACCGCTGATGGGAAACCGCGAGGATTCTTTGGAAACGTAATACCGCCCGGCGGGGACGACGAGAGTTGGGATCCGGTGCACATGTCAAGGATTGAGAGAGAGAAGCAGGAAAGATATTGCGAGAAGAATCTGCCCAAAAGGCCCAAAGAATGGTGGGATGCGAAACAGCGGACGCAACTCAAGAGGGCAGTAGCAAGTCAACAGCCTTTCGAGTTTAACATGCCCGAGCATCTACCAAGTAGCCCCATGTGTCCGGCAAATCCAAAACACACCTCTGGAGGCAGGGGATTGTGTGTGTATCACGGCCGAAGAAGAGAGGGTTCTACACTAAAGGTTGAACAGGTCGTGAGAGACCGGCGTCAAGGGTCGGAAGTATCGATCACATCACAGAACGACGAGCTGTGAGAAAGGCACATTTCGGGAAGTGCAGAAGTCGGGGCTTTAGAAAATTTTAGTCCCTAGAAGTTCTTATACATTGCAACACCAATTATACTTAAGCTGGAAGATTGATGTATGGGCAAACGGCATGTTGAGCAACAGTATGGCCAGCGATCATGGTGCGAAGTACGAAACTGATTGATTGATATATAACTAACTAATGTACTGAAAAATAGCGCATACACTAAGAAAAAAGAGGTTACATAGAGCCAATACAAATATCCCATATTTAGGCATAAATGTATACCTCTAAATATCCAACTCATATATCTCACTTATAGTAATATGGGCCTAATACACCCCCTTAGACCTTAAGATAAGGCTATTATAAGGTCTATACTATAATAATTACACCTATATCCATTATTCCTACTATAAACCCATTCTAAGGCTAACTACTACACCTATAATATATATATCCTATTATTATCTAAGTCTATTATAAAAATCCCCTCTTAAATTAAGTTTAGGGTATTTAATTAAGTAATATAACCTACTACTTAATTAAGTATACTTAACTAAAAGAGCTAATAACTCAACTTAAGGTCTTAGGTTTAATTTAGAATTATAAATTTTTATTAATTACTATTTCTTAATACTATTAAAATATAAATTCTAGCTATTTTAGTTATAATATTAAGGATTATATATTTATAAGTTATTAATAGAGTTTTCTACTTATTAAAACTTTAGTCCCCTAACTTCTAAAACCTCTTATTAAAATAATACTTATTTAAGCTAAGTATAAATCCTAAAAGGGATCCTAATTTCTCTTTTATTATTTTAATATATATTATATAGTAATTTATATTATTAAAATATAAAACTTTATAATAAAGAACTTTATTATAAAGTAAAAATATTAAACTTATAAACTTAAATTATATAAAAGAGAACTAAATAAATATAAGGAAATTTTATAATTAAAAGGGATTTTATAATTAAGTTTTATTTTATTTTATAGCCTAGAATTAAGTAATTTAAATAGTATATTTTCTAATTATAAAAGGTATTTCTTAGGTATTATTTTTATTAATTATAGCTCTAATATTTATTATACTTAACTAGGCTATAAATTAACTCTAACTTTAAACTAGAAGGGCCTTTATAAACCTATTAATAACTATCTTATTTATTTTAACCTATTTAAACTTAATCTTATTTTCTTTAATTTCTTATTATATTTATAAATTATTAATATTAATATAATATAACTTACTAATTACTTAAAATTACTTAGTAATTAATAATTAGAGGGTTTAAATATTATTATAATATATATAGAAATCTTTATTAAGCTTAAGTTAAAGTTTATTTATAAATTAAATAATAGTGAGATACTCTTTTATAATACTAGAGAGGGCTATTAATTCCACCTTAGTACTAAAGATAATAACTTAGTACTATTTTAATAACTTCTATAAAATTAGTCCTCTAAATAATATTATTATATAGCCCTAAGTACTCTTATAAATAATACTATTATTAATAAAAAAAGTATTTAAAATATATAAGAGAAGTCCCTTATTTTTAATATTAAATTTAATTACTAAGTACCTTATTTACTATAAATATATAAGGTATTAATTAATTACTTTATAATACTTAGTAAATAAATTTATAAAGAACTCTATTAATTTTAATAATATTCTCATAATATTTAATTAAATAATTATAATTATATAATTAATAAATTTAAATTTATATTAATATAAATAAATCTTATTATTAGAGACTTACCTAGAGTTAGGGACTAACTTATTAAATACTATAGGGGTTACTATTATTTATAATAAGGTTATATTACTAATATTAAACTTATTATAGATTTTCTTAATATACTTATTAAAATAGAGCTATAATTTATATTATTAATAATCTTAAATAATTTAAATACCTAGGAATATACTTAATTTACTTATCTCTATTATTTTATAAGTTAACTTAAGTCTATTAATAATAACTCTTACCTTAATATAATCTCCCTTTTAAAAGAGAATTATAATATTATTTATAAATATAAAAACTAGTATACTACTTATAATAAAAATATAATTATCTTTATTTAATAACTTAGTATTTAGTAATTATAAGGTTATTTTAAGACTTTATTACTATAGGAGAAGTAATTATTAGAGACTATATAGAGCTTTTTAAAGTATAAAGTATTTACCTAGTTTATTAAATCTAGGAGAGTAGTAAATATAAATAACTTTATTTAATATTATATTTATAAAGGTATTTATAATATTAAGTTAAATTAATTTAAAGTTAAATCTTACTACTATTATTATAATACTTCTAAATAAGTATAAGGTAAGTATTAATATATAAGTATTAAGCCCATTTTCTAGTTAAAGGTCTCCCCTTATATAAATCCTTACCTTAAACTTCCTTAAGTAATTATACTTATTAAACTTATATATAAATACTTATTTAAGGGGAAGAATTTAATATTCCTTTTTAATATTCTTAAGTCTAATAAATTTAAATATTCCCTTATTCTAGATAATCTAATATTTAATATTTATTATAGTTAGTTACTTATTTTAGTATTAATATTTCCTTACTACTATATAATTTATAGGGACTAACTAGAGGTCTTAGTAATAGATTTTACCTAAGCCTTCTACTAAAGTATTTTTCTAATTCTTATTCTTAATTATATTTATTAGTAATAGGAAATTAAATTAGTTTAAGGAAGTCTCTCTTACTTATTTTCTTACTAATAACTTTATAATAGTACTTAGTTAATAATTAACTTATTTAACTAGAATTCTCTAATTAAATAAGGTATTATTATGGGAATCTCTAGGCCTTTCTCTCCTTATTATTATTAAATAGGAAATTAGGTTATTTATTTACTTTAGAACTTTAATTAATTTAATAACTTATTATTACTCCTAGGTAATATTTATCTCTTTTACTACCCCCTTAATTAGACTAATTAATACTACTAATTATTCTTTTAAAAGTACTAAGCTTAGTAGTTATATATTTATATTTAATTTAAATTAAGCCTCCTTAAGTAATTAAAAATTAACTTTATAAAGTTATTTATTTTTATTCTATAGTATAGAGTCGATTAGTAATTCTTTTATAATTAAGTCTAGGTTCTTAACCTTAAGTTACTTAAATATAAACTAAAGTTCCTATTAATATAATTAACTAGTATTCTTAATTCTTAGATTATATATAATATTCTTATTAAAAATAATATTATAAGTTTAAAGAACTTTACTTAATAGAGGTACCTAAATCCAGTAAATATTAATACTATTATAATTATAGAGATAACTAATATATACCCTTAGTAGAGTCTTATTTATATATTACTTATCCCTCTTATAAGTCTTTATTAATAAGTATACTTAATATTTATATCTCTTAAGATAATTAATTTATAAGAGCTCTACTTAGTAATAAGAGGTATTTAGTTATTTATTAAGTTAATTATTAATAAGACCTTCTAGAGTCTTTTATCTATAGTAGTAATAACCTAGTTTATTTACTAGGTAAATTACTATTCTAATAAGTTCTAGTACTATAAATTTAGGAAATTATAACTAATATCTTAGAGATCTTATAATTATAAATATAATCCTACTATACCTCTTAATAGGGTTCTAAGTATTTATATAATCCACTAATCTTTTAATAAGTATTCCTTTTATTATTACTTAAATATTAAAGGTATTCCTAAGAACTATATTTTAATTAAGTTAAATAATAAATACTATAATACTATATTATTATTTAAGATAAATAATAATCTTCTATATTACCTAAAAGCTCTCCTTTTTAATTCCTAGGGTTTATCCCTAAATAAAGTCTAACTATTAATTTATAAATAGTAGGAAGTACTGAAATGGGCTAAGGACACTATAGAAGTAAAGAATAATAAAACTACACACACCCACACATCTATATAAGAGTATTATAGTATTATAGTTTTGTACCCATAGGCCTTAGAATAAAGGAAAAGAGCTTAAAACAACCAGATACATTATTATAAATATAATCCTAAAAAATCTAATTAAAAGAATAATTTACTAAGAAAACTAAACTTAAATTACTGTGTTACTTATATTATTATACTAATAATAATACTAACTCTATCTCTGTCCCTCCGCGGGATTCTATCTATAATAAATAACTAACTAAGCTACTTAATAAGCCTCCTTATAATAGTAGATCTTACTGCCCTATCTCAATTATCCCCTATAGTCTTACCTTAATAACCCATAAAGTAAACTATATATAAAAAGGAAAACCTAAAATAAAAGAAATCTTAATATAAAGGAAAGAAGTCTATTTAATAGCCTAATATCTCCCATATTCTCATTATAAATATAATTACTTCTTATATAGGCTATATTATTTATTATAATACTACTCTAAAATATTCTCCTCTATAGGTTTATAAGCCTTATCCTATTTATATCCTCACTTATACTAACCCTAACTATACTATTTATTTAGTTATAAGAAGTAATAATTATAATTACCATTAGGAATATAGTCCTCTATTCACTATTAGTAATTAATATACTTATTAATATAGTCCTCCTATTTTCTATAAGTAGGCTTAAAAGTATTAATTAATTCTAAGTAAGTAAGTTATTCTCTAGTAATAATAGTCCTATTTACTAATAGAATTAGTAGGCTTAAGTTTAGAGTAGGTACTTTTAGCTTCTAGTATAGTAGTATCTCCTTCTTTATAAGTTTATAAGAGTCCAGAGAAGTTTTCCCTAAATCCAAAAGATTAGAACTATTATTACTAACTAAGTTAGGGACTATACTAGGTAGCATTATTAATTTATTTTCTAAGTCTATAATAGGGAAGTCCTCTAGAATATTAGGAGTAGTAAGTAATATAATATAATTATTAAATTTACTAGGTAAACCTAAGTAGTAATAGTTTATAAAGGTCCTAGTAAGTAGCCTAGGTAACTTAGGAGGAGGTAAGTAAATTACTTCTTTATTCTCTAAGGGCTATATTTTACTAGTAATACTATTAACCTCTACTTTAAGTAGGTCCATTTTAAATACATAAAGAGCTTTATTACTATATATTATAGGGTAATAAATAAACTCTATAATAATTTTTAAAATATAATAACTAACTAGTCTTAAATATTTCACTATATAGGGTCCTAGTTTTACTATTATAAAGACTAAATTATTAATAATCCCTTCTCTTATATAGGCTTAAACTTAATTTACTACTCTAAAACTATAAATCTAGCTATTATTTTACCTAACTTAGAAACTAACCTTTATATTATATAAAAGGAGTTTATAAAGGTTACTAGGAGCCCTAAAGTATTTATAATATAAATAGAGGTTATCCATAATCTTAATAAAATACTAATTAAATTCCTTAGTCTATATAAAATCTATATAATAAGCTATACCCCTTTACTAATTTATTATTATTATAGCCTAGTAATTACTACTAAATTATAAATAAAATACTATAATATTTAATTAGGCTAGGAGGTTTTAGTAGGAGTTATAAATATTATAAGTTAATACTTAGAACTTATTAAAGGAGGTAACTTAAGTCTCCTAAGTAACTTATTATCCTAGGGTCTATATCTACTTATTTAATCCTTAGGTATTAAGCTTAATTAAATAATATATATCTTCTATTTTAAGGAAGTTATTATAAGTAAAGTAGCCTTAAGTATTATAGAGACTTATAAAATAATACTAAGCTACTTTAATAAGCCACTTAGCCCACTCTCTAATTATATTAAATCCTTAGTAGAATCTAGTCTATAAAAATAACACCAAATTATTATTACCCTTAATAAACTAATTAAATACATAACTATTTTCTTTTTTATTCTTTAGAGGTCTAATATTACCCCTAGGGCTAATAAAAGGGGGCTCTAGGTTACTATAGGGATTATTAATATAAATAGAGCTCTTAGAGTTAGAGGCCCTATAAGGGCTCTAGTTTACCTATGTAGAAGACTTCTTTTTATATAAGTTAAATACTCTCTTATTAATCCATTAATTCTTCTACTTAAGAGAGGTAAGAATATTATTTCTCTACTTATAATTCTAAATAATATTAATTATAAAGTAATTCTTAATAATAAGTTTTACCCCTATAAATTTATTAATAGTAGAACTAAGAGTTAGGTTTAAGTCTATTAAAAGCTAGATAGCCTTTGTAATTAATATAAAGGCTCTAGGAACTTAGATATTAAGTATAAATAACTTAGAGTCTAGGTTAAAATTACTAAGGTTATTAAGGTAAAGTTAAATTATTATCCCCTTAACTAGGTCTTCTATATTAATTATAACTTTATCCTAAGTATAAATTATTTATTATAGTTTCCTATTAAATAGTTAATTATTAATTTCTTAAATATAGTTATCCCACTTAGACTTCTTATTAAGTATTAAGAACCTTATATCTTTTTACTTAGGGTCTATTAAATAAAATTTAGTAGTAATTCTTTTAGCCCACAAGAATAAAATATTTTTAATAGGAGGGCTAGCCTGGATTTTAATATAGTCTAGTCTCATGGACTAATAAATCTATTTAAAGTAGTAAATACTAAATACTTATAGTTAATTTTCTCTAAATTAACTATAAGTATTTAGTATTTACTACTTTAAATA